>CM051024.1:2917500-3042500 GCA_027627225.1 Congeria kusceri
CGCAATGTTTTTGGTGGCCGTTCTATAACTTAATTTAGCTAAATGTTATATACCCTGACCAATTTTGAAACTTTAATAGAGAAAAACCACAAATCTAGATTTAGGTTCAATGCCATGTACAATTAAATAATATTAGGTGTAAGAGTAATAACTCATACACTTGAAAGGACATCCCTCGCGGCCTTGTTAACAAACCTGCTTTAAACGAAGGCACATGATTTATAGTTTACTAACAAAAAACTAAACATGTTCGCCCAACAAATTTACCCATATCCAACGACAAACTTTAGCGCCTTCAGCGCTTTGATTATCCTGATGACATCAAATTATTAGGTAACTGCCGTTCAAACTGTTATCAAAACTACATCTGTAATGACGTCAATGCTAGGTACAACAAAATCCAGTCTATCAAAGAGCTATTAAGGCTACATAAAAGTCTTACTACTATTTTCCCATCCGTTTACTTGACCTAATTTGGGTTTTGGGAATTATATTATGATTTATTTTTGTATTTTATGCATATTTTTTATGTGCCACAATGTTTGCAAAGGTATGGATACTTATTTCATATGCATTTTAATAATTGATTAGTGCATAATCATTGGCACGCATTTACTATGATGATTGTCAAATTCATTTGTCTATATTACGCGGGCATTTATATGTTTGGATCTAAAGTCAGTAGTAGTTTATCAAAGCTCTATTTACCCCTATGTATTGTTGTTGGTATTTTGTTTAAACACAAATATAATCTCTTATAGATTAATGGACTTACAATTGTGTTTAAAAGCTAAACAATCGTCTATATTAGAACATAACCCTATTGACAAAACGAAAACGCCTTAATTTACAAATACATTACTTAACGTGCCTTGTCTGACGCATCCTCTTGGTATTTCCCATCTGCCGGTATGCAGACATTGTAATGACTCGTTCAGGTTATTGTTATCATTTGTCCCATTAATTCTGTAGCCAGGTAAACACGTGACATGGGCGTAGTCAAGGTATTTGTAGCCATTTTGGCATGAGGCATTTCCATTTAAAAGAACGATGTCCTGTGCGCACTCTGTAACATATGTTGCACGTGTATATCGTTAATGTTGGAATACTATTTTGAGCTATAATGTATTACAGCACAAATATCACAAACATTGAAGATACGAATGTTTGACAAAAAACCTTAGGAAATGAAAATGGATTGTGTATTCCTTAATTACATTTTGGAAGCTATCGATATATTAATTTTATGTCATTTACACGTTTATATGTGCACACCGTTATTGAACAAAGTAACAAGGGCATGAAATACCATATTCCATCTATAGACCGATTGTACTTAAAGTAGATAAATAAACATTTAATAACCCCAAAATGCTACAAAAAATTGACCCTAGTCAATAAAATGTTCAAAATAATTCAATAAACAACGCTGACACAATTAAACGTTACTTATCATTAGTCATATATTATTCAAACAAACAAGAAGACATGTTTTTTATTTGCGAACTTATTTATTGTATTTTAAAAACACAACATTCGCTTATATTATGGCATTCATCTATTTACAAAATGCAAATAAAAGTATGCACTTTAATTTACCAAAAAAATATCAACATGCCTTTCTTGACGCATCCTTGCGGTATTTCCCATCTGCCAGTAAGCATACATTGTAATGTCTCGGTCATGTTATTGTTATCGCTTGTCCCATTATTCCTGTAGCCCGGAAAACACGTGACTTCAGCGTAGTCTAGGTATTGAAAACCGTTTCTGAATGAAACATTTCCGCTTGGAACAGTGATGTCGTTTGCGCATTCTGAAAGATATTCCACAAACAGACCATTCTAGTACTTTTAATATTTATGAAAAATTATTGCACTTTGAACAATTCATTATTCTATATAGTATAATAATTACAGTACATTTACAAGTATGCATAGAACACATTTGTACTTCAAACATTTTAACCTATGAGAATTTAGTAACTTTTAAACACTTGCCTTTCTTGACGCATCCTCTTGGTATTTCCCAACTGCCAGTATGCAGACATTGTAATGTCTCGCTCATGTTCATGTTATCGCTTGTCCCATTAATCATAAAACCCGGGGAACACATTACCTGAGCGTTGTCAAGGTACGAGCTGCCACTTTTGTATGACACAGTTCCGTTTACAACAGTGATAATCTGTGCGCACTCTGCAACATATTGTCCATATGTATATCGTTAATTTAATGTTTTAATAGTATATTTGTTCAAAATATAATATTTGGTTACAATTAAATATCAGAAACATTGCAGAAATAAGTGTTTGACAAATTATTATATGAAAGCAATATGAAAGGTAGGCTTCTTTATTAAGTTTTTGAAGCTATTGGTAAATATCTTTTAATTTCATGCTCTTTTCACGTTTATTTATACAAATCGTTATTGTAAAAAGTAACTTCACCAAAGACTATCATATTCCATCTAAAGACCGATTGTACTTAAAATAACTAAACAAATATTTCATCAAATACAAAGAATTACACAACACTGACCCTAAAACAATATAAGGTTCCTAACATTTCAATAAACAATGCTCACATCATTGGACAAATAAGTTGCTTATCACATAAATATATAATGCTAAAAAAGCACAGGTAATGTTTAGGATAGAATTGTGGACTGACGGATTGTTTTTAAAAGACAAGTTATAGCTTATATTATGACACTCCTATATTTGCAAACAGAGCAAGCAAACTAGTCGCTTGGATTTAGAATTACATCTTTCAACATGCCTTTCTTGACGCATCCTCGTGGTATTTCCCATCTTCCAGTATCCAAACATTGTAATGTCTCTGTCATGTTATTGTTATCGCTTGTCCCATCATTCCTGTAGCCCGGGAAACACGTGACTTCAGCGTAGTCAAGGTATTGAAAACCGTTTCTGAATGAAACATTTCCGTTTGGAACAGTGATGCCGTTTGCGCATTCTGAAAGATATTGCACAAACAGACCATACTAGTGCTTTTAATATTTATGAAAAATTATTGCACTATGAACCATTCATTATTCTATATAGCATAAATATTACAGTACATTTACAAGTATGCAAAGCACACATTTATACGTTAAATTTGTTAAACTATGAGAATTCAGTAATGTTTAAACACTTGCCTTTCTTGACGCATCCTCTTGGTATTTCCCAACTGCCAGTATGCATACATTGTAATGTCTCGCTCATGGTATTGTTATCGCTTGTTCCATTAATCCTATAGCCCGGGGAACACATTACCTGAGCGTAGTCAAGGTACGAGCTGCCATTTTTGTATGACACAGTTCCGTTTACAACAGTGATGATCTGTGCGCACTCTGCAACATATTGTCCATTTATATATCGTTAATTTAATGTTTTAATAATATATTTGGTCAAAATATAAGATTTGGTTACAATTAAGTATCAGAAACATTGCAGATATGAGTGTTTGACAAATTATTATATGAAAGGAATATGAAAGTCAGGCGCCTTTATTAAGTTGTGAAAGCTTTTGGTATATTTTTGGTTAATTTCATTTTCATGCTCTTTTCACGTTTATTTATACAAATCGTTATTGTAAAAAGTAACTTGACCAAGGACAAATATTTTATCAAATCCAAAGAATTACACAACACTGACCCTACAACAACATAAGGTTCCTAACATTTCAATAAACAATGCTCACCTGATTGGAGATATAAGTTACTTATCACATAAATATATAATGCTAAAAAATTACAGGTAATGTTTATGATAGAATTGTGGACTGACGGATTGTTTTTAAAAGACAAATTAGTGCGTACATTATGACACTCCTATATTTGCAAACAGCACAAGCAAACTAGTCGCTTGGATTTAAAATTACATCTTTCAACATGCCTTTCTTGACGCATCCTCGTGATATTTCCCATCTTCCAGTATCCAAACATTGTAATGTCTCTGTCATGTTATTGTTATCGCTTGTCCCATCATTCCTGTAGCCCGGGAAACACGTGACTTCAGCGTAGTCAAGGTATTGAAAACCGTTTCTGAATGAAACATTTCCGTTTGGAACAGTGATGTCGTTTGCGCATTCTGAAAGATATTGCACAAACAGACCATACTAGTGCTTTTAATATTTATGAAAAATTATTGTACTATGAACCATTCATTATTCTATATAGCATAAATATTACAGTACATTTACAAGTATGCAAAGCACACATTTATACGTTAAATTTGTTAAACTATGAGAATTCAGTAATGTTTAAACACTTGCCTTTCTTGACGCATCCTCTTGGTATTTCCCAACTGCCAGTATGCATACATTGTAATGTCTCGCTCATGGTATTGTTATCGCTTGTTCCATTAATCCTATAGCCCGGGGAACACATTACCTGAGCGTAGTCAAGGTACGAGCTGCCATTTTTGTATGACACAGTTCCGTTTACAACAGTGATGATCTGTGCGCACTCTGCAACATATTGTCCATTTATATATCGTTAATTTAATGTTTTAATAATATATTTGGTCAAAATATAAGATTTGGTTACAATTAAATATCAGAAACATTGCAGATATGAGTGTTTGACAAATTATTATATGAAAGGAATATGAAAGTCAGGCGCCTTTATTAAGTTGTGAAAGCTTTTGGTATATTTTTGGTTAATTTCATGCTCTTTTCACGTTTATTTATACAAATCGTTATTGTAAAAAGTAACTTGACCAAGGACAAATATTTTATCAAATCCAAAGAATTACACAACACTGACCCTACAACAACATAAGGTTCCTAACATTTCAATAAACAATGCTTACCTGATTGGAGATATAAGTTACTTATCACATAAATATATAATGCTAAAAAATTACAGGTAATGTTTATGATATAATTGTGGACTGACGGATTGTTTTTAAAAGACAAATTAGTGCGTACATTATGACACTCCTATATTTGTAAACAGCACAAGCAAACTAGTCGCTTGGATTTAAAATTACATCTTTCAACATGCCTTTCTTGACGCATCCTCGTGATATTTCCCATCTTGCAGTATCCAAACATTGTAATGTCTCTGTCATGTTATTGTTATCGCTTGTCCCATCATTCCAGTAGCCCGAAAAACACGTGACTTCAGCGTAGTCAAGGTATTGAAAACCGTTTCTGAATGAAACATTTCCGTTTGGAACAGTGATGTCGTTTGCGCATTCTGAAAGATATTCCATAAACAGACCATAATAGTGCTTTTAATATTTATGAAAAGTTATTGCCCTTTGAACCATCCATTATTCTATATAGTATAATAATTACAGTACATTTACAAGTATGCACAGCAATCATATGTACTTCAAATGTTTTAACCTATGAGAATTCAGTAATGTGTAACCACTTGCCTTTCTTGGCGCATCCTCTTGGTATTTCCCAAATGCCAGTATGCAGACATTGCAATGTCTCGCTCATGGTATTGTTATCGCCTGTCCCATTAATCCTGTAGCCGGGGGAACACGTTACCTGAGCGTAGTCTAGGTATGTGCTTCGATTGTTGTAAGACACAGTTCCGTTTAAAACAGTGATAATATGTGCGCACTCTGCAACATATTGTTAATTTGTATATCGTTAATTAATGTTCGAATTATATTGTAAAAAGTAACTAGACCAAGAACTACCATATTCGAACTAAAGACCGATTGTACGTGAAGTGACTAAACAAATAGTTCATAAAATCCAAAGAATATCAACCGTTTCTGAATGAAAATTTCCGTTTGGAGCAGCGATAAAATGAAATTCCCTTAACATTAAATGCCTTTGATTGTATGCGAATGTTTGTCAAAATGTTTTTATTTGAGGTTCTTTTTCACATTTCATTAATTCGTCAGCGTTAAGATGTTTCTGTTATGTCACGTGAATTTTTCGCACGCTATTACGGAGGCGCTTAGTTGATTTGAGGCCCGTCCATGGAGTTTTATGCCCGTTTTGCTATAATTAACGCCACCAATTAAGAGCCGATTTACGTCAGCTAAATTATTCTTCCTCCATTCTCTGTTAGGCAATCCATCCAACCACCATAGCAGGTACAGAACATATTCGCCAGAAACAATGTTGAAATCTGTCTCTGAGGTACGTTGTAACAAGAAATCCAAACGTAAGACGGCTTTGGAGTACGGCATTCCTTACTAGACGGGATGAGTGAAAAGATTGGCAGAGAAATCCTCTTCACTGGAGAAGAAGAATTAGGCCTCGTTGGATTCACTGAGGTGATGTCCAGGTTGGGGTACTGGGTTTCGAATGCAGCTCTGCAGATGTACGCCGGTGGGATGGCATTCAGATTTGGAAGACGACCAGTGGACAAGCCATTAAGTATTTGCTGCCGTACGGCTTTTTAAGGGTAGTGTCTAAAAAACGATCAGCTTAAGACAGCAACAGGGCCCGGAATTCGACCCCAGAGTCAGCAAAATTCTTGTCCAGCAACCATGACAAGACACTTACAGAGTTAGGGTTGCATGACTGTCCTGAGCACATATACAATATGGACGAAACCAGAATAAGTTTTGAACGTCGTCCTCCAAACATATTTGACCCCACAAAGTAGAAAGCCCATTCAGTCACATCCCCGCGCTCTGCAACAATCAAGCTGATAGCGTGTGCCAACGCTGCCGGCAACCACATGCCCCTTTCTTCGTCTTTATAGGTGTACATAGTTAATTGATTTTGAAAAAATATATAGTGTAGCGTAATTTACACATAAAGTCAGTTTATAAAAGTTATTTTATTTATTCTAAATTTGTAAGCTTTAATTTCACATACATTTATTACTGAATAATTTCGTGAGTCCAGCCATTAGCCTAAACTATTGTGATAATAGTTACAAATTATTTAAACAATAACATCAATTTAAATGTTGTTGTTTTTAACCAGAACATTCTTGATAAATAATAAGTAGTGATTTTTAAAATTTAATCTAGTAATGAAAAACACATTAGCTCTAAAACAAATTAAATACATGACCATTACATAGACAAAAGAATGAACGAGGACCTCATGAAAGGCGCAAGGGTCGGTTTCATTGCAAAAGCATCGGAGACAAGTTGGTCCAACGCAGACGTCCCCAAGGAGTTCACAGAAACACATTATTTTCCCGAATCATGTCAACCGCTCAGATATAAGCCAGCCGGTGGTACTGATTTTTGACGGTCATAACAAGCATACGTCGCCGGAGACGATTCGTTTGGCCGATGATAGGAATATCGACCTTTTTGTGCTACCTGCCCATACGTCACACATCATGCAACCACTCGATGTTGCGGTTTTCGGCCAATTCAAGCGTTACTATTACTCTGGATGTGCTGCCTACATACAGGCCAACATGGGGAAGGTAGAGACGAAGTACAAAGTAGCAAGCATTGCATGCAAGGTTTACATAAAGTCCGTCAGCCCCCTCGACATACTGTTAGCATTCAAGAAGGCTGGACTTTTCCCTTAACCGCAACGCCATCTCGCCGGAAAAAACTCATAACACTCATGATACACAGTGCTGTGTTGGTAGAGGGAAGGGTAGGAAGGGGACAAAAAGCAAACGCAACTGGTCGCGAGATATCCGATCACGAATTCATCGAATAAATTGAGGCCCATCCAGAGCAAAACAAAGACAACGTGCCGACCAGTTCATAAAAGAAAGCCAAGCCAACCGTGCAGAAGAAGATCCTACCAGTCCCATGCCGTCAACAAATGGTCTAAACATCTCGATTAATGATGATTGCGAGTCAGGAAATGAAGATGATGACGTGAGCTGCGTGTGTAAGCAGCGCCAGCCGCCGAATATTAATGACAATCTTGAAAATCATGAATTGGGGACAGTGTGACGTAGATACTGGGTTCACCTTTCCTTCTGCCACGAGAAGAGAGTTCTGATACGCGGCGATAAAAGAAAGCCAAGCCAACCGTGCAGAAGAAGATCCCTACCAGTCTCATGCCGTCAACAAATGGTCTAAACATCTCGATTAATGATGATTGCGAGTCAGGAAATGAAGATGATGACGTGAGCTGCGTGTGTAAGCAGCGCCAGCCACCGAATATTAATGACAATCTTGAAAATCTTGAATTGGGGACAGTGTGACGTAGATACTGGGTTCACCTTTCCTTCTGCCACGAGAAGAGAGTTCTGATACGCGGCGATAAATTCCGCTGCAAACACTGTCATTAAACTTCGTAATATTTTAATGGTTTGTTTTACTGTTAAATTGTTAATATATTTTAAGTTATGATGTTGAAAAATTGACTTTTTACTAATCACTTGATACTGTTTTATAATTTTGTTTAAATAAAGTTACGTTTTGTTATTGAATTTCAAAACTGTTACAAAAGATACAAAAAATATTCACAACTTGCTAAACACAACATTAACGAAAGCCCCTGCAGCGAATCTCATTTTTCACGCACGAAGAATTGACCAATCAAAGTGGCCGAATAGATAGGAAGCGCCGGAGAGATCCAGACTTCTAACTGTCAAATGCAAAACGAGGCAAATATTTGTAAACAAGCCACTTGCGGCGGAATTGAACGTTTAATCTTGTTTCTTATATTTCGTTTCGTATAATATTTAGTGTTTAAATTTTTATTTTATTAGTTTTTAACCTTATACGGTTGCTTATATTCTTAAGTTGCCGAATAGGCAGGATAACAGCCTGAATAGTGCCTTTATAAAAAATAATTGCTCTTTGAACCATTCATTGTTGTATATATGTATACTTACAGTACGTTTACAAGCACGTATATAACACATTTGTACGTACTTCAAACCGTTGAACATATCAGCATACAGTAATGGTTAACCACTTGCCTTTCTTGACGCATCCTTGCGGTATTTGCCAAAGCCCTGTGGCCAGACATTGTAATGACTCGCTCTCGTTATTGTTATCGCATGTCCTGTTAATCCTGTAGCCCGGGAAACACGTAACTTGAGCGTAGTCAAGATATCTGTTGCCATTTTTGTATGACACATTTCCGTTTTCAACAGAGATGTTCTGTGCGCATTCTGTCATATATATTGCACATGAAGGTATATTATAAAGTTGTATACATACTTCCATAACCATACGGATTTACGGATTTATTACTCTTAAGCAAAATCAATAAGCGAATTATTATTATTCAAAATTATTTGAAGGGATTTAATTAAGGGTCACCCAAGAAACATTTCTATGAAATAATGTTGATATTTGTACATACGCTTCTGAGAAGCTTCTCAAAGGTGTCAAAAAAACAATAAACGTAAAACGTCCCTAACCCCGTTACATGAACATGTTACAGTAGCCAGATACGTTGTACCGTTTGGTGTATCAACAGGATCTTTTGGACCTACATTTGCTTTTCTACAGTATGAAACACAATGTTTGTAAAAGTGCACAGAAGACAAATATTTCTACTGCGGAAAGTAGACTTAGCGCAAGGCAACACAATTTATGATTACGTATTGGCTGTAGCATGATGTTCATATAAATTCAAACACACATAACAATATTTTTTACTGAGAGAAATGCTCAGTAATTTATTAATAGCATGCATTTGTCAGTGACTATAACTGTTTTAAAAACACAACAGGCACGCAATAGTTTACCATGAGCATGCAATTTACGTAATCAAAGCATAAAATACCTTTTATCAAGCAGCTGCCTTCGAGCAGGCTCCACGTTCCGTTAGCAAGACACTGAACGCTGTTTGTGCCTCCAATGAAATGGTATCCAGTAGTACAGAAACAATGTCCAGTAGACTGGAACGTAGTTTTGGTGGCATTGCATTTGCCGTGCTGTAGAGTATGGGGACTTCCACAATCTGGAGAAAGTACAAAATATGGAAAAAAAGCTTCATATACGAAAGCGTTTACGCCAGAGGCCCTAGCAATGTTTCAAACAGCATTGACAACAACGACTGAAACAACAAAAGAGCGACGTCAGCGTCATCAGGATCACCAAAACCACCCATACCACCATCATCATCACAACCGCCACCAATAATAATAAAGAAATAAGTTCTGCTACTTTTAATGCAACGGCTATTGCTGTTTTCGTATCATCACATTTAGTATAAATACCACTAGTAGTATATTTCAAATTCACCTCTTATTTTACAAACTGGAACAGCTGGTTGCCATTCAGATGTCTCCGTGCACATCGATGTGTTTTCACCCACCAAGTCGTAGCCATTGTTACAAAAAAATGTTACGGTTGACAGATACGTCGTGCCGTTTGTTGTATCAACGTTGCCATTTGGATCTACAGTTGGTTTTCTACAGTCTGGAAGAAAGATGTTTTACAAAAGTTGGCGATCTATTCATACTGCAATGTATAGCCCAGTGCAATAAAAACACTTGTTTTGTATAGGCTGTTACATGATGTTCGTATTACTTTACACAGGGCTCAATATTAAGTTTGCATAGACATTCTAAATACCACGTATGCAGTTTATGAGACGGAGACTTTAAGTGTTTGTTTCGAAATAACGTAATAGTTAACAATGATTAATCATTGAACAATTCAAACTATAGTATACCTTTATTCAAGCATCTGCCTTCGAATCGGGACCATGTTCCGTTGGCGAGACACTGAATGATGTTGTTATTTCCAGTAAAATGGTATCGAGTAGTACATAAACAATGTCCAATAGACTTGAATGTGGTATTGGTGGCATTACATTCGCCGCCCGGTATATCAGGGGGATGCCCACAGTCTGAAGAAAGTATAAAATATGGAAGAAAATACCGACATTTACTAAACGTTTACTTCAGAGACACTAGCAATGTTTAAAACAACAGATAAAACAACTGAAACACAAGAAGCGATAACAACGTCTAAAGGATAACAAAAATCACCGCTCACCATCTTCATCACCAATAACAACAACATTAAAATATAAGTAAGGATAAGTACTGCTACTGTCAAGGCAGCGGCTTTAAATGTCCGTGAATCTCCACAGCCGTTTTAAAACCAGTATTAGTAAATATCAAACTTCAGGAACAGTATAAACTACTTTAAATATAATAATATTTACCCTTTAATTTACAAACTGACACGTTTGGGCTCCATTGCGATGTTGACGTACACACCGATGTGTTTCCATCCTCCAAACTGTAACCATCGTGACATGAAAATGATGTGATTGACAGATACGTTGTGCCATTTGATGTGTCAACGTGGCCATTCGGATCTACACGTGGACTGCCACAGTCTGCAACAAAGGTGTCATGTCAAACTGGAAGATATGTTTCCACTGCCGAGTATCGCCAAATAGAAGACTAAAACTGGTTCCGTACAGGCTCTTACATGAGAGTTCATATTTTACGTACTTCACACACGTCATAACATTAAGTTGTGATAGAGATTCACAATATTTTATACATATTATATGAGAAAGGAAACTTTAGATGTTTGTTTTTAAATAACGCAATAGTTAACAATGACAAAGCAGTTAACATAAAAAACATAGTTTACCTTTTAGCGAGCAGCTGCCTTCGAATTGGGACCATGTTCCGTTGGCGAGACAATGAATGTTGTTGTTGCTTCGAGTGAAATGATATCCAATAGTACAGAAGCAATGTCCGATAGTCTTGAATGTAGTGTTGGTGGCATTGCATTTTCCGTGCTGTAGAACAGGGGGATTTCCACAATCAGGTATACATAATTATTGGAATAAATATAGTGACATTTAAGTTTAACTCAGAGGTCCTCTCCAATAACGAAAACAACACAAAGAACACCTACAACATACCGACAAATGCTCCAACACAAACTTCATCTCCACAACCATCATTATCACTACTACCACTATAACCTCCACAACCACCAATACCAATTATAACAATGAGTACTGCTTCTGTTACTACAACGATCTTATACCACTATCAGTAACGCAACTGCTAATGAAAAGTGACCTTGAGCTACAGAATACAGTATTTGTAATAGAAACAGTGTTTTACTTTGTATGTTACAAACTGGAACTTCTGGTTGCCATTCAAATGTCTCCGTACAAATCGATGTGTTTGCACCCACAAGATTGTAGCCATCGTTACATGAAAATGTTACGGTTGACAGATACGTCGTGCCGTTTGTTGTCACAACGTGGCCATTTGGACCTACATTTGGGTTGGCACAGTCTGAAACAAGACGTTTTGTTTGTAAAAGTGGAAGACAGAAACTATCTTTACTGCGGCAAGTAGCCTGGTCGCAGTTAAACATAATTAATGAGTACATATTGACTTAACATGATATTCATACACCTTATCATGGTTCATTAATAACATATGATACTTTGATGAATATAAATGTTTCTTTTTGAAACAAATGTAGTACGCAATAGTTTACAATGGGGAAGGTATGCAAGCATAGTATACCTATTATTGAGCAGCTGCTTTCGAGCAGGCTCCACGTTCCATTTGCAAGACACCGAATGCTGTTTTCGCGTCCCGTGAAATGGTATCCAGTCATACAGAAACAATGTCCAGTAGACTGGAACGTAGTGTTGGTGGCATTGCATTCGCCGTGCTGTAGATCAGGCGGATTTCCACATTCTGGTAAAATGAAAAGTATGGTAGAAAAATTGCGTACTTTACGAAACGTTTAATCCAGAGGCCCTCGGAATGTTTAAAACAACACTTACAACGACTAGAACACCAATGAAGCGACGACAATATCACCAAAATATTTTCCTGTTTGCGTATCACCACAACCATTCTGAATATCACTAATAGTAAATATCACGTATCTGTAACACTATCCGATTTGAATGTAAAACATATCTACCCCTTAATTGACAAACTGGAACTTGTGGGCTCCATTGCGATGTTGATGTACACACCGATGTGTTTGCACCCTGCAAACTGTAACCATCGTGACATGAAAATGTTACTGTTGACAAATACACTGTGCCGTTTGATGTGTCAACGTGGCCATTTGAATCAACATTTGGAATGCCACAGTCTGAAACAAAGATGGGTTGTGCTGAATACTATGCTAACATTGTGAAATGACAAAGGTGTTGATGAGTTTGAAGAGAAAAACTGAACAAAAAAAATGAAAGTTGTTAAATGGTGGTCAACCAAGCAAATTAAAATACAGTGTTATTTGTGTGCCACATCCTCCCTTATTACGCTGAATAAATATACTAAATTAAAAAGTTCAAAGGTCTAGTAGTTTTCAAAACAAGTGAACCTAGACACAAAAACTAGGGATGTCAACGAATAATCGAATATTCACATATTTGACCGAATATTCGATTATTAAATGAGTATTCGATTGGACAAAATATAGAGCATAACAGAGCAGAACTTTATTTACATCTCAGGCATACAAGTATGCAGTAAGAGGAACAATATACATTTTGTTGTACAATAGTTGGAGAAACAAGTGCTTCACGGTTAACAAACGTATGTTTTGCAAGCGTACTTGAAAGTTATATTTGCATTAATGGGGGTACATTCACAATTAACAATCAGCATAACAAGTAATTATAAATGTATATACAGAAAGACACAAATAGTATAACTCATTATCTGACACTTTTTATCAAATTAATTGCAAATTTACTTAGTTTATGAAGTTTATCGTACTTTTCTAAAGACATTATGTACTTAAGTTTATTGTCTCTGCAAATATGTCTCGAGATTTCACTGATTTCATGTCTTTTTGTAGTAAAATGGGTGCATTTTAATGGATAATGTTCTTCATTGCCAATGTAATTTTCAGTACAAAAAGTATTAAGTCTGTTTCTTTCTGGTGTGCCATTCCATCTACCAATTTCTATTGGAAAGTGATGGTTAGCTGTGCGGAGCTTAAAAATAGGTAAATACTCAGACTTAGGTAGTATTTTAAGGTAATTCTCAAATTCGAGTGTGGTTTTAAACGAGTAAATAAAATCTGCCTTTATTAGATTGGTTCATTTCCGCATGCCACTGCTGAATGTTTTGGTCAATTAGAACACGTTTAACTTGATGGGACAGAGATTTTATGTGCGTTGTAGTTTGTTCTTGCCATACATTGGATTTACCTGTAATATTTAATATTTGTTTAATTTTAGAGATCCATTTAAAGTCATGTAAATTATTATTGGCAATTATATTATATATTTTCTTTGAATATTTATTGTCGTTACTTAACAACGTTCTACTCCAGAAGCGTATCATTTTGCTGTAAATATTAACAGAGAGCGAATATCTCCCGAGTTCATCATAAAGCATGTATGATGGAGTACTTTTACGTGACAAAGTAATTGTTTTTTAGAAATGCTCGATGGACGCGTTCTATTATGTCTATGTTTTCATAACCCCATATTTCGCAGCCGTATGTTAGTATTGGTGAACTAGTGTGATCAAACAGTTTTAATGTGAACTCTAATGGCAGATCTGAATTATTTGCCCGAACATAAAGTAAATTCATTGCCCTTTTAGCATGTTCAACGTTGTTTTAACGCGCGCTTAGAAATGAACCGCTACTTGAAAACGCCAAGGTATTTGTATTGTTTAACAATTTCTATTTCATTTCTGCCAATGTAGAATTTATAGCGCGCGATATTTCTTGCTCCACATATTATTATTTTCGTTTTATTAACGTTAATGTTGAGTCGCCATTGTGTGCAGTATTCATCAAAAACATTTTAGCAAAATTGAAAGTCTGTTTCATCGTCGGATGAAATTATAGTATCATCGGCGTATAACAGAACTAGAAGCTTCAGCTAATTATTTGCACTTAAGGGATCATGTATGTCAACACCTTTACCGCCGCGTATTAGGATGTGGCTCTCAAGGCCATTTACAAATATTGAAAATAGGATCGGCGATAAATCTTCGCCTTGGCGAACACCATTTTGATACGGGAAGAAAGGAGATGAGTTATGGTCTTGGAAGACACACGATTTGATATTCTAGTACATAATATAAATGATATTAAATACTTTTCCAGTTACAGAACTTGATAAAAGGCCACTTCTCCAGACTTTATCAAAGGCCTGGGAAAAATCTATATAGGCACAGTACAGTTTCTTTTTATTGATGCGCAGGATTTCAATAAGAGATTGTAATACAAAGATATGGTCCATACAGGAATACTTTTCCCTAAAGCCTGCTTGATTTTCATTCCGAATGTCATTAACTTCTAAAAATATATTTAACCTGTCATTTAAAATCAGAGTGAAAAGTTTTCCAAAGCAACTTAATAATGTTATAGGTCTATAATTATTAGGATCACTGCTGTTGCCTTTGTTTTTGTAAATAGCGTAAATTGTGCCTTCAAGCCAAACATTAGGCATGTGACCAGTATCAATTATTATATTAAATAATTTTACGTAGATCGGTGTAAACATTTCTTGAGTACATTTTATATACTCGTTTAATATGTTATCACTTAGCCCTGCTGCTTTAGAATTCTTCAGCAGTTTAATATTCGATAAAATTTCCGTTTCGGTGATGGGCATATTTAGTTCGTGTATGTCTTAGGGAGTTTGTTCATTTAATAGGTTTGTTAAATAGACTTCATTATTTTCATCCGGGCTATCATTGCGGTTAATGTTTTTAAAATGAGTATATAAAGAGTCCAGTCTCGGTGTTTTCTTTGAATTTTGGCACCTATTCTATGTATATATTTCCAATATTCTTTGGGACTATTAGAGTGCATAGTACGTAATGTTTGTGCATTGTTAAACATATATTGGTTATTGTAAAAATTCATCGTTCTTTTGTATTTCTTACTCGCATTTTGTAAAAGAGTTTTATTTGAAGGCGAGCGATCGTATTTATAACGGTTTTTGGCTTCATAATAGTTTTTTTGCGCGTTTTTACATTTATTACCAGAACAGAACAGGACACGACATTTACTTCAACCAAGTATACAGCATATACAATAAGGGCAATATAACAAAGCAAAATATTTAGTAAATTATTGACTTCCGATAATTTTAACGTTCGACAACATATAATAAACGATATACGGGGGGTACTTCCAATGATAGGATATATACTAGGATAATAACAATAATAATAATAATAATAATAATAATAATAATAATAATCATCATCATCATCATCATCATTATCTTGATCATAGTCATAATCATAATCATAATCATAAACATAAACATAATCATAATTATAATCATAATCGTAGTCATAATCATAATCACAATCATAATCATAATCATCATCGTAATCATAATCATAATCATCATCGTAATCATAATCATCATGTAATCAAAGTCATTATCATAGTAATAAAGAAACAAATAATAACACAATTCGATATGAGCAATTTTTAGCCAGCACTGTAAGAATACTTGTTTTAGTGGTTTGTGACCTTAATTGTGCGGTGCTTTCTTTCCTTTAGCGCGCGGCGTTATAGATTGGAAATGAAACACACACACACACACAAAAAACGTGTATTACAAGTTTTACATTTGCTTCAAAAAATTAATTAGTTCTTTTTACTTAAATCAAGGGGAAGAGACAGTGTGCATTAGCCTTAATACATTGGAGCTATCGTCGTAGCGGTTTCAAACAATGAGAGTTATTTTAGCACAAGCACACGACGGCGATATGTTGACAACAAAGGCAAGATGGTTGACCAATTATGTGAGGTAATTACTCTTAATCAGCTTTGTATAGCAGCGTGACATTTGATAATACCGTTAGTTTTAGGTCAATGAGGCAAATAAAAACTATGATTTGTATGATTTAGATAAATTTTGTCAACACTTATTCCTATTGCACAGTTGATATATACATATATCAAATTTAATTAAGGAGTAAGTATAATTATTATAACTATGACCTGAAAATATAAACATTTGCTTCAAAAAATTGTATTATTATTAAAAAAATATTATAAATAATTTCCTATTATTAATTACAACTATCTAGGCGCTGACAAGTATCACAATAAACACAAGATTTGTTGTGACAGTAAAAAAACTACAACAACAACAAACAAACTGAAAAATACAAATCTTATGATTATATTGACACACAATAGTACCAAACGTACAAAGCAACAATAATTTACATTGCTCGGTTGATATATGCATAATTCATATTGAAATTATGGTATAAAATGCGATTAGTATATAGCCAGAAAAAGAAATACATTTGTGACGAGTTAAATGATTGGAATTATTGGATGCACAGATGCAAATAGGGACTAAAGCCACTTAAATTAGTATAACCAGTAAATATGTCAGTACATCAATAGAACATTATTAATTGTTTCAAGAAAACATTTGTTGCTGGTGGCATTGGTTAATTCACGTAGTTATGCAGGAAATAACTACCGCTTAAACTTGCTAAATATGAAGCGAATAAATTTGCTTGTATTTTTTAATTGTTGTAGGGAATCAGATGATAAGATTGTGTTAAGAGTAGCGTCATGACGATCATGCCGTAGGAATTGTTCTCTTTCAGATTTAAAGAAATCACAGTTAAGTAGATAGTGATGTTCAGAGCCAACTTGACCAGCGCTACAAAGTCTACATGTTCTTTCATCAAATGGGGTTCCGTCGTATCGACCGGTTTCAAATGGAAACCAGTGATTAGCAGTTCTGAATTTAAAGAGGTATGCATATTCAGTTTTTGTAAGTTTATTGAGGTAGTCTTCAAAGGATGGTGCTTGTTTGAAGCTTGTGTATATTTGTCATTTATGTGTTTGTTGTAGTGGCGTGTGCCATTGGGTTTTTAATTGGGTTAATAATTTGGATTTGACTAAGCGGTGGATGTTATTTTGGGTTGTCAGGAATTGGTTGTCCCATACATAACTTAGGTTTACTGAGGTGGGAATTTCGTTAATTTTGTTGGCCCATTTAAAATGTGAGTTTGGCAAGTTCATCATGTATGTACAGATTTGGAGAGAACGTTTCTGATCATTGCCTATTAAGAGTCTGTTCCAGAAAGAGATTATTCGACATTTGATGTTAATTGCTATAGGGTATCTGCCAAGTTCACCATATAAAAAAGCCATTGGAGTTGATTTCCGAGCATTAGTAAGTTTTCTGAGGAAGTTGATATGAACTTTTCCAAGACGTCAATGTTTTCAAAGCGGAAAATTTCAGAGCCATAGGTTAAAATTGGTAAGACAGTATGATCAAATAATTTCATAGTAACATCAATTGGCAGGTCTGCGTTGTTGTCCCGCATATATAGGAGATGCATCGCTTTTGTTGCTTGCTCAGCTACATGTTTTCTCGCATTAAGGAAAGAACCATTGTTAGATAAGGTTATGCCTAGGTAGTGATAGCGGTCAATAATTTCTGAAGGATTGCTACCTAGTTTAAAATTAGAATTCTGTAGTTGTCTTGCACCAAATATTACAATTTTTGTTTTGTTTAAATTTATTTTTAGATGCGAATTATCGCAGTAATTTTGAAAGATGTCTAAACTATTTTTAAGATCTGATTTGGAGTCTGACAAAATCACCGTGTCATAGGCATGGAGTAGGAAAAATAGTTTAAGCCAAAGAGACAGATCCAGGGGATTTGTTAATTCTATGCCAATCGAGCCATTGAGGTGCATATGTGTTTGAAGGTCATTTAAGAAAAGAGAAAAAAGCAAGGCGATAAATTTTCGCCTTGTCTAACACCAATTTATGAAATCAAGGACTCTGATATATAACCATTAGCAGAGACACTATATTTAATATTATTATACATATTTTGAATTAATTGCAAAAATTTGCCATTTATGTCATGTTTGAGAAGTTTGTGCCAAAGGCCGATTCGCCAGACTTTGTCAAAACTTGAGAAAAATCTATGAAGGCGCAGAATAGTTTTTGTTTTATTTTTTTCAGTATTTCGATTAGTGAGTGTAACGTAAAGATATGGTCGGAGCATAAATAGCCTTTCCTGAAGCCAGCTTGATTTTCGTCTAAACTATTATTTTCATTTAGGAATTTGGTTAATCTGTCATTAAATAAGGATGTGAAGAGTTTACCTAAACAGCTAACAATAGTAATTAGTCTGTAGTTGTTTGGGTCTTTTGGGTTACCTTTGTTTTTAAATATGGGTATAATGATTCCATTCAGCCAGGTTTGTGGAATAAATCCAGTTACCAGGACACAATTAAATAATTTACAGTAAACTGGTATAAGGAGATGTTTAGTAGACTTAATATATTCGTTTAAGATGTTATTAAATGGGCTTGGTGTTTTTTAGTTTTTGAGCTTCTGGATACTTTTTTCTATTTCTTCTTTAGTGATTGTGATGTTTAGTCTGTTACTTGTGTCGTCTGGAAATTGGGAATTTTTGTGTCATTGAAACGATTGTCAGTGATGGTGTTGGTGTTAATTTCTTTGAAGTGATAATATAATTATTTTTATGTTGGTGTGTTGTTAACTTAAGATTTAGGTTTCAGTTTATTTAAAAAGGACCAGTAATGTTTAGGGTTTTTATCAGTCATGGAACGTAGTTTATTAGACATGTTTTGTTTGCTTGCATTAATATCGTAGTTCATTGTGCGTGTATAATGTTTGCTGGCATTTATCATTATTAGTTTGTTATCTGCAGTTTTGTTTTGTGTGTAATCATCTTTGGCAGTGTGATAATTTGTGCGTGCTTTAGAGCATTGAGGACCAAACCATGATTTAATATTTTAGTGACCTGTTATGAAATTTTCAATTATTTTCAGGGTATGTGCTGGTGTATGCTTGATGGAAGACTGATTGTAGTTCATAAGTGATGTGTTCTACTGTTTGCTGTGACTGAGGGTATGTGTTCATTTGTGTTAGTATTTGGTCTATTTTGTTACGGATAATATTATTGATAAATTGATTAGACAATTTAAGTTTCCATTTTGGTTTCTTATTCATGTTTGTTGGGTTTTTGGTGTTAACATTGGGGCATTCTCTGTGTGGGATATGGCTGGACCAGGTGAGGGCATTGTGTCCATCTGAAAAGAGTGAGCCTGTTTCAATGATATGGCAATCAGAAAGGAAGTGAAAGCTGTCAGATGAGGCAATAACATAGCCAATTGTTGATTTATTCCTAAAGGTTAACATGTCGGGTGCCTTCTCTGAGGAAAGTCTTCCGTTGAGAAATCCATTAGTGTTAGTTCGATGGTCCTTAGAAGTGCGAGTTAGTGGAATAGATAATTGTTCAAGCATCTTGTATTTGTCAATTTGGCTCTGTAGATCGTCATCAATATTGAAAAATTCCCTTAAATGAGGATCTGAAATTATATAGTATTTCATGCTTCCAACCGAACCATGGCCTTTTAAATAGATGATTATTTGTTGCACGTTTCGTATACGTTTCGGCAGCAGTATTATTCAATAGTTCGGAAATTGTGTTAGTTATTTCATCAATTGATGGCGTGCATGGAGAAGTATCGCACAAATATGTAATATTATTAATGTGATCTTGATTTATATTATTAATAAAATTGCTTGATAATTTTGGGTTCCATTTTATACTCGTGGGAACGCATCCGTCTCAATTATCTCGAACGCGGTTATAAACGCAAAACACTCCGCAGTGGCTATATCATAATCAATAACCGAGCTATTTCGGAAAGTAAATTGACCAATGTGTGCATCCGTGTTTATTCGACCGTTTAAAATAAACAGGTTATTGTTACGGCAAATATCGATAAATGCTAATCCGTTACTATTAGTTTATGTATCCAAAGAAGTTCTGGACAGGGGTACATTGCATTTTTCGATAACGGTGTATTTGTTAAGTGTACTTAGTGAATCGGTACCGATACCCTGTACATCTGCAAAGAAATCATGAATGCGTATAAAATCTGTTAGTGTCGCTGTTCTGGTATTAATTTCGCCTATAAGTATTGTATGTTAAAACTCATTACACATTATGCTTATTTCATAATCTAATTGGAGAAAATCGTCGTCGTTTAAAAATTTATATTTTTCTGGTGGTACATAAAGCACACCTAACATAATATCTTCGTCAGTGTTTGTTAAAATTTTTGAAATCTTGAGCCATAGAATATTTTCACTGTTGGAATTTTGACTTTGTGAAAAATGTACAATATAGTTATTAATAAAAACGCCTATGCCACCAAATTTTCTCAAACAAGCTTGATTTCTATGTTTGGCAATTAATGTATAATTTTGGACATTTACAATATCGCTTTTATCCAGGTGTGTCTCTGTAATACAAATGATATCATATCTGTTTATAAAGTCAGTGACCTTTGGAAAATTTAGTCTGTGTTTAAGGCCCGAAACATTCAGAGAGGCGATTTTAAGTTCAGTATCACTATCTGCTGCAGTGTCCGGAAGAGCGTCCCCATCGCTTTCCTACTTGGTCGTGTGCTGACTGCCCGACACGTTATAAATAAATAAATAAATATATATATATATATATAATTGTCCATAATAAATTAGTTAAATTCTATAATCCGCGATCATGATATTTTCACAGTTACCTAGTTTGACACGTTGACATGTTGTTATTTAACACCATTGATACCCGTATGCGCAGTGGGATATACCAGATTAAGCAAACTGTGACAATCCAATCGTTACTGGAGACCGATATTTGCGCAGTTTGTACGTAACATTATTTTGGTGCTAAACTGAAGCTTATTGGAGACCGATGTTTTCACACTGATGCTAATTGGAGACAAATGCGTGAACAATGTATGTTGCATTATGCGGTTCAGGTGTTACTATTAATTTAATTTCATTCCTTTAATTAGCGGTGCATTAACAACATTTTTCATGCCGATTTAAAGCATTTATTCGCTCAATATAACAAACAAAAATGAGTAAATCAGCACAGGTATATAGTCTATTTGTTTCCCGATTAATCTCAAAGTCTTCTCGTTCATTAACGTGTTTATTAAATTGAATGATTACTGTGTGCATTGGGCGTCTGTTTTGCGATGTTTGAAGTGTATAAATCTGTTTTGCTATTAATAAATGTATGACAAAGTAAATGAATCGAAATAAAATCTAAGAACTGTTTTCTATGTTGTTTTATTATGACATCAATGAATCGGATGATGATGATTGATGACGATGATGATGATGATGGAAAATTTCGTATTTAAATCATAATTTAATTCATAGTGTCGACAACGATAAGAATGGGTTTTAACGACACATTAATTCGTTTACTTATTATACATCCTGGATAAATAAACAAAGACTCGGACATTAAAAAACCCCGAACGAATTCGAATAGCGTTTTGGTATTCGTTGCCATCTCTAAAAAAATATATTATCTGAGTGCCAACACTGACAAAGATTAAGTGACCACAACAGGTTGTCTTAGCAATCAGACGCGCTAACTTTTGACATCTCCGTTTATTTCTGAAAAAAAAAATGGGGCATGCTTTATGAAGACTTCATTATACATAGCAGCGAAGGTACCTTAAAATCACAAGTATCACAAGCATGCAAACATTTGTTCAGAATGTTGACCTACAGTGTGCAAATACATTGTTTTCATTTGGTCGATTTCAACATTTACAAGGAGGGAAATGAATGTTTATTAGTACGTAAATTAAGTAGCTTGTTTTATATTTAAAAACTATTACACATATGTTTACACGGGACTTCAAATGCGCCTCTATGGTTATATCTTTAATTCAACATTTGCATTTGACTTAAAATGCGCTTCTGAGTGTAATTTCAAATGCGCGCTGTGGGAGACAATAAATGCACTTCTGTGGGAGTACGTTTGAAGCAAAATTCGCATGTTTGAGACTGGACTTAAAACGTACTTCACGGAGTATGTCTACTTGCATTTAAGTTCGGAAGTACGCACGAGGCAGGTGGCTTTAAATCCCTTATTACGAACTTTAAGGAGAGAAGCTTCATTCATACTTCTTTTGTACCGGGCATATAGCCATAGAAGAGGAGTTTTAAAGCAGTCAACGTAGCTCTCTGGTGGACATGTTTTAAAGAAATCAGAATGCTTTGCTGGTACAGTGTATTCCAAATAAGCATTTTCGTGAAACGTGTTTCAACTTCGCCCATTAGTTTAACAGTAAATTTATTTTAAACATAGCAGTATAGTTAAAGACTGCCAAACCCCTGGTAGATATCATTTGTAACAAATAAATATTATTTAACGGGATTTAATTAACATTAGACATTTGTAAATAACCTTCTGACAAGAAGATTGTCAAAGTTTTCAAATAACAATAAACGTAAAACTTCGCCAACACCTGACCCCCATCTGTTCAATACAACATAAAAATTAAACAGAATTAGAGGGTCCTCCAAGGAATATTTTCTAAGAACAAATTTGATATCAGTCCTACAGTTTGGGATAATAAGATCATTAACGTTATAATTACAGCTTAATACGCACATTTTTATGCCCCATATTATGTATCAAACTTAAATTATTTAAAAGAATTTGGAAGAGGCAGAAAGGGGGCTCCAAGAAACACTTCTGTGAAAATGGTTTGAAATTCAAATATTATATCGTATTATTTCAAACGAGAAGATTGTCAGTTGTAATTTAGCCAAGTACGGCAAACGCACAGGCCATGTTTTGATAAGCAAATGCTTTAAAGAAATCAATGAATGAATGAAACAATTTATCAATATAGCCTTCAATCTCACGAAACCAACAATTAAACACGTTGGACGGAGAGATGGCGGTCGAATGGATCGATTGATAGATGGACTGACGGATGGATGGCTGTCAAATAAAATAAAATACTTGCCAAGTACAGTGCATGATCCCATTGGTAAGCTCCAACTGCGGTTTGTCTGACAATGAATGTCGGGTTTACCCGAAAGGTTATAACCAGAATCGCACCTCAAAGTTGCCACTGACCCAAGAGTGGAAGTGGAAAATGTGTAATTACCACTTGCAACAGTCGGACTGCCGCAGTCTAAAAAGGAATAGAAGCTTAGCGTGTTTATTAGTGCAATGAAACAAAGTTCTATTTCTATATCATAATTCCTGACATTAAAAACTTCCTTCCAGAAGTGTACACAACAAATTGCAACTGAAATGTATAGCCAATTCGGTGTTACGTATTTTCAAAACCCAATTGTATAATTGTATAATCATTATTGATTATTGTTTAAATATGTTTGAATGTCTATTGGTTCATTAAAATTATTTTATTGCGTTTGGTATGTGGCTTAATACGACTAATTAAATAGTTCCAATCTACCTATTTGTGAACAAGCTGTTAATGCCGTCCAAGAACCATTTTTATACATGTAACTGAAACATGATCATAGTAACTGCTTTCTCCTGACAATGCGTTATATCCCGTCGTACAGTTCAGCGTAAGCTTTAATATGTCTTGCGAATAGTTGAATGATTGAACATGTTGCCATATTGGGTTATTCTTTTGGCTCTGTGGATCTGGGCATCTTAGATCTGCAATGACAGGTTATGCATAAACGTACATTTGAAGATGTTGAACATTTTATTTTATCATGCCTAAATTATACATATAGTATTATATCGTGTAGGCTGCATTACGCATTTAATCTTGTTGGAAATAAAGATGTGACTTAATATATCAAACTAACTGTATTGTTTATGCATTGTTCGTAAAATAAGTTTATACGGTTATATGCGTTTAAATTGTTTTATTTAAATACAAACGTCCTATTTGGTATACAATATATATTATATATATATTTTCGAAACAATCAATAAATGTAAAAATGTATAGCAAAGAAACAACCACTTATTTCAATGAAAAGGTATGCAACACAAAATAGGATGTAACTGTGGGTTTCTAACCACATGCTTATATCTTGTGACTGCTGTGATTTGTAATAATAATAACAATCGCTATATGGAAAGACTATGTCTACAAAGAATTGATCTCCGTCAGAAGTTTTAATATTATACTGTTAGAGAAATTATAAATACAAAGGCGTATATAAGTAATGCAGTAAAAATATATAATTCCATTACAAGTATAAAATAACAACTAATTAAATAGTTCCAATCTACCTATTTGTGAACAAGCTGTTAATGCCGTCCAAGAACCATTTATACATGCAACTGAAACATGATCATAGTAACTGCTTTCTCCTGACAATGCGTTATATCCCGTCGTACAGTTCAGCGTAAGCTTTAATGTGTCTTGCGAATAGTTGAATGATTGCACATGTTGCCATATTGGGTTATTCTTTTGGCTCTGTGGATCTGGGCATCTTAGATCTGCAATGACAGGTTATGCATAAACGTACATTTGAAGATGTTGAACATTTTATTTTATCATGCCTAAATTATACATATAGTATTATATCGTGTAGGCTGCATTACGCATTTAATCTTGTAAATAAACAGGAAACCCAGAATGGAAATCAAAATTACGCTGACAGCGGTCTAACTAACTGCGCTAAGCAGCCTTGTGGAAATCTATCTGACGTCGAAGTGTAACAAGAAGAACGTTTTTTTCAAAAACCATACACGCATTTTTCCATTGTATGCACATTTATTAAACTTAACTTATTTTCTGATATCTATATCTTAATTTAAGATATACTGCAGTTGTCCCGTGGCAGACCTTGTCGTAGACATAGTCCCTTTCAACAGTGTTAAAAGAAAAACCGAATAATCTATCTTTATGACCAACATTTCACTGACTATTTATTTAATAATTTTGATTATGCTATATTTACCGATTTCATGACAGAAAATATCGACCTTCCAAGAGCCTTGTATGCATGTGATTGGGAAATGATCTGAATACATCTGAGGTACTGGCAAAAACCCTTTAAATCCAGGCTGACAGTTGACCATCGCACGATCGGAATTTGAATGCATAGTGATATTATAAATATTGGGTCCGATATTATCCCAGTTTGTATCATTGTTGAGGTCGGGACAACCTGAAATGAAATTCGTATGGTGAAACTATTTACCTGTTGTATTGATCTGTGTACGATAATATGCGATTAAATAAATATTTCACTGTTTTATTCATTGTTCTGATAATTTGTGAACATCCTGATCGTATTCCTTGTTAAAATATCATATTTACTTTATCATACAGCTTACGGTGAATACCGTGGGTCACGTTGATAATTTGTTTGTCATTATATACTTAAATCTAAATAGGTCATGGATCCTCCTGAAAGTAAACTGAACAAAAAGTACAATATTAATTTCAGTCTCTTTTTAAAATTGAAAATGAATAAGGTAATTTTTAATCAAATTTGTTTTTACACTTATTTAAAGCATAAATAACTGCATTTAACCTGTTATTCACTACAAAGAAGCAATTTGTCAGTAGCCAGGTTTGTATACTAATATAAGTTTTGATAAGCATTAATGCGGATGGTAATAACATTTTTTCTCCTGGTGATGTCTCTGTAGTTTCATTATTCCAATATCGAACATCATACAACAATTATCTGTCAAAAGAAATTTTACTTTGTTTAGATACTTGACATATACTTGATATAGAATATATCATATACACTTCAATGGAAACTTTATAAACTGAGTGCCCTCTCAACCGAATTCCTTGCTAAACTGCACAATTGTTCTGGTCCCGTTTTATTTCACTGACATTTTTCTTGAAGAATTTGCCAATCATTTTCGTAATTTGTCAAATAATCCAAATAATAGCACTCATAGAGATGATAATGCAAACGATTATGATGTGTATGAGAATATAAATATTGATAGTTTAGACTGCCAATTTAGTGTAGAAGAGGTTTGTAAAACTATAAGTAACATGTCCAGATATAAAAGTTGTGATATGTCTGGCAATGTTGCGGATTTTTTATTGATGCAAAAGATATTATTGCTCCCTATTTGACGACTATTTTTAATCATATATTTGATAGTGGTATTTAGCCGGTCGAATGGACTAAAGGTGTAATTATACCTATATATAAGAACAATACCACATCCAAGTCTATTGGACATTATTTATAACACAAACTTCATCTCCATAACCATCATTATCACTACTACCACTACAACCTCCACAACCACCAATACCAGTCATAACAAGGAGTTCTGCTTCTGTTACTACAGCGATCTTATACCACTATCACTTACGCAAGTGCTAATGAAAAGCGACCTTGAGATACAGAATACAGTATTTGTATTAGAAACAGTGTTTTACTATGTATTTTACAAACTGGAACTTCTGGTTGCCATTCAGATGTCTCCGTACACATCGATGTGTTTGCACCCACAAGATTGTAGCCATCGTTACATGAAAATGTTACGGTTGACAGATACGTCGTGCCGTTTGTTGTCACAACGCGGCCATTTGGACCTACATTTGGGTTGGCACAGTCTGAAACACGACGTTTTGTATGTAAAAGTGGAAGATAGAAAACAATCTCTACTGCGGCAAGTAGCCTGATCGCAGTTAAACATAATGAATGAGTACATATTGACTTAACATGATATTCGTACACCTCCTCATGGTTCATTAATAACATATGATATTTGGATGAATATAAATGTTTCTTTTTGAAACAAATGGATTACGCAATAGTTTACATTTGGGATGCATTTAATGTTTGCAAGCACACCTATTATTGAGCAGCTGCTTTCGAGTAGGCTCCACGTTCCGTTTGCAAGACACCGAATGCTGTTTTCGCGTCCCGTGAAATGGTGTCCAGTCATACAGAAACAATGTCCAGTAGACTGGAACGTAGTGTTGGTGGCATTGCATTTGCCGTGCTGTAGATCAGGCGGATTTCCACATTCTGGTAAAATGAAAAGTATGGTAGACAAATGGCATAATTTACGAAACGTTTACTCCAGAGGCCCTCGGAATGTTTAAAACAACACTTACAACGACTAGAACACCAATGAAGCGACGACATTATCACCAAAATATTTTCCTGTTTGCGTATTATCACAACCATTCTGAATATAACTAATAGTAAATATCACGTCTCTGTAATACTATCCGATTTGAATGTAAAACATATCTACCCCTTAATTGACAAATTGGAACTTGTGGACTCCATTGCGATGTTGATGTACACACCGATGTGTTTGCACCCTGCAAACTGTAACCATCGTGACATGAAAATGTTACTGTTGACAAATACACTGTGCCGTTTGATGTGTCAACGTGGCCATTTGGATCAACAGTTGGAATGCCACAGTCTGAAACAAACGTGGATTGTGTTGAATACTATGCTAACATTGTGAAATGACAAAGGGGTTGATGAGTTTTAAGAGAAAAACTGAACAAATAAAATGAAATTTATTAGATGGTGGTAAACCAAACAAACTAAAATAAAGTGTTATTTTTGTCCTACATCCTCCCATATCACGCTGAATAAATATACTAAATTTAAAAGTTCAAAGGTCTAGTAGTTATCAAAACAAGTGAACCTAGACAAAAAAAACTTGGGATGTCGAAGAATAATCGAATATTCGAATATTTGACCGAATATTAGAATATTAAATGAGTATTCGAATGGCAAAAATATAGAGCAGAACAGAGCAGAACTTTATTTACATCTCAGGCATACAAGTATGCAGTAAGAGGAACTATATACATTTGGTTGTACAATAGTTGGAGAAACAAGTGCTTTACGGTTAACACACGTATGTTTTGCAAGCGTACATGAAAGTTATATTTGCATTGATGGGGGCACATTCGCAGTTAACACTCAGCATAACAAGTAATCTGACACTTTTTAACAAATTAATTGCAAATTTACTTTGTTTATGAAGTTTATCGTAATTTTCTATAGACATCATGTACTTATGTTTTTTGTCTCTGCAAATATGGCTCGAGATTTCACTGATTTAATGTATGTTTGTAGTAAAATGGGTGCCTTTTAACGGATAATGTTCTTCATTGCCAATGTAATTTTCATTACAAAAAGTACAAGGTCTGTTTCTTTCTGGTGTGCCATTCCATCTACCAGTTTCTATTGATAAGTGATGGTTAGCTGTGCGGAGCTTAAAAATAGGTAAATACTAAGGCTTAGGTAGTATTTTAAGGTAATTCTCAAATTCGAGTGTGGTTTTAAACGAGTAATAACATCTGCTTTTATTAGATTGGTTCATTTCATTATGACACTGCTGAATGGTTTGGTCAATTAGAACACGCTTAACATGTTGGGACAGAGATTTTATGTGCGGCGTAGTTTGTTCTTGCCATACATTGGATTTACCTGTAATATTTAATATTTGTTTAATTTTAGAGATCCATTTAAAGTCTTGTGAATTATTATTGGCATTTATATTATATATTTTCTTTGAATATTTATTGTCGTTACTTAACAACGTTCTACTCCAGAAGCGTATCATTTTGTTGTAAATATTAACAGAGAGCGGATATCTCCCGCGATAATCATAGAGCATGTATAAGGGTGTACTTTTACGTGACAAAGTAATTTTTCGGAGAAATGCTCGATGGACGCGTTCTATTATGTATAAGTTTTAATAACCTCATATTTCGCAGCCGTATGTTAGTATTGGTGAAATAGTGTGATCAAACAGTTTAAATGTTCATTCTAGTGGCAGATCTGAATTATTTGCCCAAACATAAAGTAAATTCATTACCATATTAGCTTGTTCAACGTTGTTTTTACGTGCGCTTAGAAATGAACCGCTACTTGAAAATATGACGCCAAGGTATTTGTATTGTTTAACAATTTCTATTTCATTTCTGCCAATGAAGAATTTAAAGCGCGCGATGTTTCTTGCTCCAAATGTTAATATGTTCGTTTTATTAACGTCAATGTTGTGTCGCTATTGTGTGCAGTATTCATCAAATACATTTCAGCAATATTGAAAGTCTGTTTTATCATCGGATGAAATTATAGTATCATCGGCGTATAACAGAACTAGAAGCTTCAGCCAATTATTTGCACTTAAGGGATCATGTATGTCAACACCTTTACTGCCGCGTATTAGGATGTGGCTCTCAAGGTCGTTTACAAATGTTGAAAATAGGATCGGCAATAAATCTACGCCTTGGCGAACACCATTTTCACAATGGAGAAAGGAGATGAGTTATGGTCTTGGAAAACACACGATTTGATATTCTAATGCATATTGATAATGATATTAAATACTTTTCCAGTTACAGAACTTGATAAAAGGCCATTTCTCCAGACTTTATCATAGGCCTTGGAAAAATCGATATAGACACAGTACAGTTTCTTTTTATTGATGCGCAGGATTTCAATAAGAGATTGTAATACAAAGATTTGGTCCATACAGTGGTCCATACAGGAATAATTCTTCCTAAAGCCTGCTTAATTTTTCATTCAGAATGTCATTAACTTTAAAAAAATATATTTAACCTATCATTTAAAATCAGAGTGGAAAGTTTTCCAAAGCAACTTAATAATGTTATTGGTCTATAATTATTAGGAACACTGCTGTTGCCTTTGTTTTTGTAAATATCGTAAAGTGTGCCTTCAAGCCAGACATTAGGCATGTGACCAGTATCATATTAAATAATTTTACGTAGATTGGTAAAAACATTTCTTGAGTACATGTTATATATTCGTTTATCACTTGGCCCTGCTGCTTTATAATTCTTCAGCCGTTTAATATTCGATACAATTTCCGTTTCAGTGATGGGCATATCTAGTTCGTGTGTGTCGAAGGGAGTTTGTTCATTTAATAGGTTTGTTAAATATACTTCATTATTTTTATCCGGGCTATCATTGCGGATAATGTTTTTAAAAAAAGATAAATAAAGAATACAGGCTCGGTGTTTTCTTTGATTTTTTGGCACCTATTCTATGTTTATATTTCCAATATTCTTTGGGACTATTAGATACATAGTACGTAATTTTTGTGCATTGTTTAATTTATATTTGTTATAGTAAAAATTCATCGTTGTTTTGTATTTCTTACTCGCATTTTGTAGAAGAGTTTAATTTGAAGGCGAGCGATCGTATTTATAACGGCTTTTGGCTTCATAACAGTTTTTGTTTGCGCGTTTTTACATTTATTACCAGAACAGAACAGAACACGACATTTATTTTACCCAAGTATACGGAATATACAATAAGGGCAATATAACAAAGCAAAATATTTAGTAAATTATTAACTTCGGATAGTTTTAACGTTCGACGAAATATAGTAAACGATATACGGGGGGTACTTCCAATGATAGGATATATACAATGATAATAATAATAATAATAATAATAATTGTAATAGTAATAATACTAATAATAATCACCATCATCATCATCATCATCATAGCCATAATCATAATCATAAACATAAACATAATCATAATCATAATTATAGTCATGATCATAATTATAGTCATAATCATCATCGTAATTATGATCATCATGTAATCAATGTCATTTTCATAGATATTAAGAAACAAATAATCATACTCATAAACATAATCATAATCATAATCATATCATCATCATAATCATGATCGTAATCGTAATCATAATCATAATCATCATCGTAATTATAATCAAAGTGTAATGAACGTCATTATCATAGGTATAAAGAAACAAATAATAATACAAATCGATATGAGCAATCTTTGTTCAGCACTGTAAGAATACGTGTTTCTGTGGTTTGTGACCTTAATTTGCAGTGCTTTCTTTCCTTTAGCGCGCGGCGTTATAGATTGGAAATGAAACACACACACAAAAAACAAAAAAAAACCGTGTATTACAAGTTTTACATTTGCTTCAAAAACTTAATTAGTTCTTTTTACTTAAATCAAGGGGAAGAGACAGTGTGCATTAGCCTTAATACATTGGGGCTATCTTCGTAGCGGTTTCAAACAATGGCAGTTATTTTACTCGTAGTTTACGCTTGAGTGCACAAGCACCCGAGGGCGATATGTTGACAACAAAGGCAAGATGGTGGACCTATTATGTGTGGTAATTACTCTTAATCAGCTTTGTATAGCAGCGTGACATTTGATAATACCATTAGTTTTAGGTCAATGAGGCAAATAAAAACTATGATTTGTATGATTTAGATAAATGTTGTCAACAATTATTCCTATTGCACAGTTGATATATACATATATCAAATTTAATTAAGGAGTAAATATCATTATTATATCTATGACCTGAAAATATAAACATTTGCTTCAAAAAATTGTACTTTTATTATTTAAAAAAAAAGATTTCCTATTATTAATTACAAATATATAGGCCCTGACAAGTATCACAATAAACACAAGATTTGTTGTGATTTTTAAGAAATAAACAACAATAAACAAACTGCAAAATACAAATCTTATGATTATATTGACACATAATAGTACCAAACGTACACAGCAACAATAATTTGCTCGGTTGATATATGCATAATTCATATTGAAACTATGGTATAGAATGCGATTAGTATATAGCCAGTAAAAGAAATACATTTGTGACGAGTTAAATGTTTGGAATTATTGGATACACAGATGCAAATAGTGACTAAAGTATCAGTATAACCAGTAAGTATGTCAGTACATCAATAGAACATTATTAATTGTTTCAAGAAAACATTTGTAGCTGGTGGCATTGGTTAATTCAAGTAGTTATGGAGGAAAATAACTACGCTTAAACTTGCTAAATATGAAGCGAATAAATGTGCTTGTATTTTTTAATTGTCGTAGGGAATCAGATGATACAATTGTGTTAAGAGTAGCGTCATGACGATCATGCCATAGGAATTGTTCTCTTTCAGATTTAAAGAAATCACAGTTAAGTAGATAGTGATGTTCAGAGCCAACTTGACCAGCGCTACAAAGTCTACATGTTATTTCATCAAATGGGATTCCGTCGTATCGACCGATTTCAACCGGAAACCAGTGATTAATAGTTCTGAATTTTAAGAGTTATGTATATTCAGTTTTTGTAAGTTTAATGAGGTAGACTTCAAAGGATGGTGCTTGTTTGAAGCTTGTGTATAATTGTCCTTTATGTGTTTGTTGTAGTTTAGTGTGCCATTGGGTTTCAAATTGGGTTAATAATTTGGATTTGACTAAGTGGTGGATATTTTTTGGGTTGTCAGGATTTGGCTGTGCCATAAATGACTTAGGTTTACTGAGGAGAGAATTTCGTTAATTTTGTTGGCCCATTTTAAATTTGAGTTTGGCAAGTTCATCATGTATTTATAGATTTGGAGAGAAAGGTTCTGATCATTGCCGATTAAGAGTCTGTTCCAGAATGAGATCTTTCGACATTTGATGCTAATTGCTATAGGGTATCTGCCAAGTTCACCATATAAAAAAGCCATTGGAGTTGATTTCTGGGCATAAGTAAGTTTTCTGAGGAAGTTGTTATGAACTTTTTTTTCCAAGATGTCAATGTTTTCAAAGCCGAAATTTTCAGAGCCATAGGTTAAATTTGGTAAGACAGTATTATCAAATAGTTTCATAGTAACGTCACTTGGCAGGTCTGCTTTGTTGGCCCGAATATATAGGAGATTCGTCGCATTTGTAGCTTGCTCACCTAAATGTTTTCTCGCATTAAGGAAAGAACCATTGTTAGATAAGTTTATGCCTAGGTAGTAATACCTGTCAGTAATTTCTGAAGGATTGTTACCTAGTTTAAAATTAGAATTATGTAGTTGTCTTGCACCAAATATTACATTTTTTGTTTTGTTTAAATTTATTTTTAAATGCGAATTATCGCAGTAATTTTGAAAGATGTCTAAACTATTTTTAAGATCTGATTTGGAGTCTGACAAAATCACCGTGTCATCGGCATAGTGTAGTTTAAGCCAAAGCGACAGATCCAGGGGATTTGTTAATTCTGTGCCAATCGAGCCATTGAGGTGCATATGTGTTTGAAGGTCATTTAAGAAAAGAGAAAAAAATAACGGCGATAAATTTTCGCCTTGTCCACACCAATTTATGAAATGAAGGACTCTGATATATAGCCATTAGCAGAGACACTAGATTTAATATTATTATACATATTTTCACTTAATTGCAAAAATTTGCCATTTATGTCATGTTTGTGACGTTTGTGCCATAGGCCGATTCGCCAGACTTTGTAAAATGCTGCAAAAAAATCTATGGAGGCGCAGAATAGTTTTTGTTTTATTCTGTTCAGTATTTCGATTAGTGAGTATAACGTCTAAACTATTATTTTCATTTAGGAATTTGGTTAATATGTCATGAATTAAGGATGTGAAGAGTTTACCTAAACAGCTAAGTATAGTAATTGGTCTGCAGTTGTTTGGGTCTTTTGGGTTACCTTTGTTTTTAAATATGAGTATAATGATTCCATTCAGCCAGGTTTGTGGAAGAAATCCAGTTTCCAGGACACAATTAAATAATTTACAGTAAACTGGTATACGGAGATGTTGAGTAGACTTAATACATTCGTTTAAGATTTTATTAAATGGGCTTGGTGTTATTTAGTTAAAAAGGACCAGTACGGTTTTTAGGATTCTTATGTCATGGAATGTAGTTTATTAGACATGTTTTGCATTAATATGGTAGTTCATTGTGCGTTTATCGTGTTTACTGGCATTTATCATTCTTAGTTTGTTATCTGCAGTTTTGTTTTGTGTGTAATCGTCTTTGGCAGTATGATAATTGTCGCGTGCTTTAGAGCATTGAGGGCCAAACCATTGTTTAATATTTTCATGACCAAACCATGATTTAATATTTTAGTGACCTGTTATGAAATTTTCAATTATTTTCAGGGTAAGTGCTGGTGTATGCTTGATAGAAGACTGATTGTAGTTTATAAGTGATGTGTTCTACTGTTTGCTGTGACTGATGTTATGTGTTCATTTGTGTTAGTATTTGGTCTATTTTGTTACGGTTAATATTATTGATAAATTGGTAAGACAATTTAGGTTTCCAGTTTGGTTTCTTATTCATGTTTGTTGTGTTTTTGGTGTTAACATTGGGGCATTCTCTGTGCGGGATATGGATTGACCAGGCGAGGGCATTGTGTCCATCTGAAAAGAGTGAGTCTGTTTCAGTAATATGGAAATCAGAAAGGAAGTGAAAGCTGTCAGACGAGGCAATAACGTAGTCAATTGTTAATTTATTCCTAAAGGTTAACATTTCGGGTGCCTTCTCTGAGGAAAGTCTTCCGTTGAGAAATCCATGTGTGTTAGTTCGATGGTCGTTAGAAGTACGAGTAAGTGGAGTAGATAATTGTTCAAGCATCTTGTATTTTCAAGTTGGCTCTGTTGATCATCATCAATATTGAAAAATTACCTAAAATGGGGATCTGAAATTATATAGTCTTTCATGCTTCCAACCGAACCATGGCCTTTAAAATACATGATTATTTGTTGCACGTTTCGGCAGCAGTATTATTCAATAGGAAATTGTGTTCGTTATTTCATCAATTGATGATGGCGTGCATGGAGAAGTATCGTATAAATATTTAATATTATTAATGTGATCTTGATTTATATTATTAATAAAATGACTTGATCATTTTGGGTTCCATTTTCTACTCTTTCGATTTTTTAGCTTGTTGTTCTGGTGTTAAAGTTACTTTAAGCTTATTCAATATAGAAAATTTAACTAGTGCGTGCCCATCTGAAAACAGCGCATCCGTCTCAATTATCTCGAACGCGGTTATAAACGCAAAACACCGCGCAGTGGCTATATCATAATCAATAACCGAGCCATTTCACACAGTAAATTGACCAATGTGTGCATCCGTGTTCATTCGACTGTTTACGATAAACAGGTTATTGTTACGGCAAATATCGATAAATGGTAATCCGTTACTATCATTTTTTGTATCCAAAGAAGTTGTGGACAGGGGTACATTGCATTTTTCGACAACGGTGTGTTTGTTAAGTATTCTTAGTGTATCGGTACCGATACCCTGTCCATCTGCAAAGAAATCATCAATGCGTATAAAATCTGTTAGTGTCGCTGTTCAGGCATTAATTTCGCCTATAAGTATTGAATGTTAAAACTCATTACACATTATGCTTATTTCATGATCTAATTGGAGAAATCGTCTTCTTTTAAAAATGTAGATATTTCTGGTGTTAAATAAAGCACACATAACATACTATCTTCGTCGGTGTTTATTAACATTTTGGAAATCTTAAGCCAAATAACATATTCACTGTTGGAAGTTTGACTTTGTGTCTTATGTACAATATCATTATTAATAAAAACGCCTATGCCACCAGATTTTCTCAAACAAGCTTGATTTAATATGTTTGGCAATTAAATGTATTATTTCGGACATTTACAATATCGCTTTTATCCAGGTGTGTCTCTGTAATACAAATTATATCAAAGCTGTTTATCAAGTCAGTGACCTCTGAAAAATTTAGTCTGTTTTTAAGGCCCCTTTACATTCAGAGAGGCGATTTTAAGTTCAGTATCTGCAGCAGTGTCCGGAAGAGCGTCCCCATCGCTTTCCTACTTAGTCGTGTGCTGACTGTCCGCAACGTTATAAAAACAAATATATATATATATATATATATATATATATATATATATATATATATATATATATATATATATATATATATATATATATATATATATATATATATATATATATATATATATATATATATATATATATATATATATATATATATATATATATATATATATATATATATATATATATATATATATGTATGTATACCTTCATTACCGTCATTTTCTGAAGATTTACATACATTCAGTTTAAAAACAAATACAATAAATCAAATTACAAATTATCAAGTACTGGTTCTGCTCAAAGTTCGGACAAAGGTCTATGTGACGTTGATGTTTATTAAGTACTGGTTCTACCCAGAGTTGGTACCAAAGCCTATGCGATGTTAAAGTCATTCACATGTTTCAGTACTGGTTCTTCCCAGAGTTCGTATTTTGATATGACAAACATTTATGTTGATTGTTTGTAATCCGCAATACGTATTCGAATGTTTAAACGGAAATGTGGTATTCAATATTCTTTATTGGCAATACTTTAAAACACAGGTTAAAATGTTCATGCATTTATCGTATTTGGATCCATCCAATCATGGGAAATTTGTTTATTTTGATCCTGAATCACCGAGGACTAGTTCTACCCAGGACATGACAAAGGAAAACGTGTATTTTAAATTAGTTTGAACTATGTGTTAACCAAACTCATTTAACACATCACTTTTGAATAAATCTGCATTACTGCAGATAAGAGAATGCATACCAAGACAACTAAAAAAAACGAATATTGTTATTTCTGTTTACAGTTGAATATGTGTTAAACTCGACCTGTGTATGCAAACACATTACATGTACAATAAAGTGTTCTCAGTTTTATGTTGCAACATTGACCAACATTCTGTAATCATCATCATCATCATCATCACCATCTTCATCATCATCATCATCATCACCATCATCATCACTGTCATCATAATCATCAACAGCATACTAATCATCATCAGCATCATCAACATACTAATCATTATGACCATCACCATCATCATTAGTGTCATCATCATACTAATCATCATCAGCATCATCACAAAAACAATATTGCCATCAATAACAACGCAGATGCAATCATTATAGTTTATAATGTCATCATAATTATATTTCAAAACAGTAGAAACAATAAGGACATAGCAGTTAGAAACCGTTTGGAAATGCGTAACTCAATAACATATAACCAGTTGTATATGAATCAAAATAAAATGTTATTTCATGTAATGCTTCAATTAAGAAGTAGGTAGGTTATTTTACATCGTATCAATTCTGTTCTGGGAATTAACAGTTCATATACTCGGAACAATACCATGTCTTACAGTGGCACGCATTAATTCATGAGATCGACGGTGTATCTTTAATACAATTAATCTGAAGTCGCATTGAAATACGATTAATGATTTTCGTTTCAATTAGTTTACAGAAAACTTTAGCATCATAATCACCGGCTGTATTATTATCATAATCATCATAATCATCATAATCATCATAATAATAATAATAATAATAATAATAATAATAATCATCATCATCAACATCATCATCATCATCATCATCACCAGCTGTATCATTGTCATCATCATCATCATCATCATCACCATCATCATCATCATCATCATCCTCAACGTCACGTACAGACCAGGCAGAAGCATTGTCTTCATCAGTGTCTTTACCGTTGTCATACATTCGAAATCGTTTAACTTCATCATGCTCCAATGCCTCCAGCTCCTGTTTGATTAAAATGTATTTCTCCAACGAGATAATACCAATCGTGTATTTATCAGGGTTATTTGCGCCATCAGTATAGCGAGCACAACCGATTTCCGGGCTACACTAAACTGATTGAGAACATGCAGACAGTTTGTTCACCAGGTCGCGTAGTTGAGATGGAGAAAATGCACTATAGTATAAATTCAAATACTTCAATGACTGATGTAGCTGAAGGTCGATATATTTATGCAAAGATATTGTATGCGTTTCCAGCTGTGTGAGCGATGATAGCGACTGCGACAACGACGATACATGTTTCACTTTCAAACCTACCAACCCATTACTCTGCCTCAGACTCTTGATATTCAGACCGTGCAGAGTCTCCCACAGACCTGGAATGTCAACATCCATTCAATACTAAGCGTTTCCAGTTGTGGGAGCGATGATAATGACTGCGACAACGACGATACATGTTTCACTTTCAAACCACCACCCGGACCACTCAGACTCAGACTCTTAATATTCAGACCGTGCAGAGCCTGCCACAGACCTGGAATGTCAACATCCACTTCAATATTAAGCGTTTCCAGTTGTGGAAGCAATGATAGTGACTGCGACAACGACGATACATGTTTCACTCTCAAACCTCCACCCGGACCACTCAGACTCAGACTCTTAATATTCGGACCGTGCAGAGCCTGCCACAGACCTGGAATGTCAACATCCACTTCAATACTAAGCGTTTCCAGTTGTGGAAGCAATGATAGTGACTGCGACAACGACGATACATGTTTCACTCTCAAACCTCCACCCGGACCACTCAGACTCAGACTCTTGATATTCAGACCGTGCAGAGCCTCCCACAGACCTGGAATGTCAACATTCACTTTAATACTAAGCGTTTCCAGCAGTGAGAGCGATGATAGTGACTGCGACAACGACGATACATGTTTCACTCTCAAACCTCCACCCTGACCACTCAGACACTGACTCTTGATATTCAGACCGTGCAGAGCCTCCCACAGATATGGAATGTCAACATTCACTTTAAAACTAAGCGTTTCCATCTGTGAGAGCGATGCTAGTGACTGCGACAACAAAGATACACAATTCACTCCCCAACCTTTCTTCCAACTACTGAGACTCAGACGCTTGATATTCAGACCGTGCAGAGCCTCCCACAGACCTGGAATGTCAACATCCACTTTAATACTAAGCGTTTCCAGTTGTGGGAGCGATGATAGTGACTGCGACCACGTCGATACATGATTCACTCCCAAACATTTCTTCCAACTACTCAGAGTCAGACTCTTGATATTCAGACCATGCAGAGCCTCCCACAGACCGGGACTGTCATCCTCAATCCAGTACATTTTGTTTTATTGTTTAAACCTGTAGTAATCTCTGCCCCAGTACTTGTGTCTGATATACTGGCTACGCCTTCTACACACGATGTTATGTTACAGCCCTGCAGCTCACACCTCACCTCATGACCGACTGTCAGTAGTGTGTTGAACAGGCTGCGTAGAGAGGTAGAGGAACAAGTGACACGCCGCAAGTCAATGCGTTCTATAATGGTTTAAACAAGAAATGGGTTTACATACACAGTATGTAGCCTGTTCTACACGGCGCCGCTTTGTCTTAATGCATACAAATTATATTGCAAAAGGAGAATTGTCATTTTATATTGTACTTCCTGCTTATGTTTTCTCTTATTCTGTGAAGTAATTCGAGGTATAACAAATTTCCAATCAATATTTGGAAAACTGTAAGATATTTACTGACAAAAAAATCAACAAAGCGTAGTGTCAGGCACCAGGCTTTACTGCAGGGCACAACGTTCGACTATTAAACTCTGCCTTGCCACCGAAAACTCGGGTTTGACGGTGTTGTGGATCTGGTCGTAAGGTGTCTGTGACTTGACAAGCTAGGGTCCAGGATGAAGCGTACCATTTCAGAAGAGTACCAGTGCCGAAGCGTACCATTTTAGGATGAAGCGTACAACCCCCTGTATACATGTGTTTTTACAACATGTTGTTCGCACCCTGATGATAAGGTGTGATACACTTCATCTTATATTTGGGGTGGAGTCTAGAAAATGTGTGAAAGTGTAAATTAATAGTTGTTTATAGGGATGCAATATATATAATAGTTTCATTACTTTATGTATTTGCATCTAAAATAACATAAAACAAAGCACATATAACAAAACACTGATGCACTTTTCATTACATTATTGAATTTTATAATGTTTTCAAATTACATGTTATACTCGTAGTTCATGTCAGTTTCATCAATAGTCAATGTACATACATAACAAATTAAAACATCGATAAAATGTACTGTGTGTCCACTCATCTTTAGTTATAGGAGACTAGTATTCAGTACAAAACTTTCATTTTACATAAGTATACTTAAAAAAATATTGAACAATACAACTATTCCCATCATATTTCTTCATGCGTGCCCAATTTAACTTATTTAGATTTATCAACCAAGTAACAAGTTCAATAATAATAGTAGTAACGCATTCTTAACTTTAATTTACTCTAATTTATAATTGCAAACTGCTAATTACATCTATAATTTTTCAGTCAACCAAACTGAGAAGTAATTAGTTAATTAATTGATCAATATTTATGTTTCTACCTTTTTTGATCATGCGTTTAATCTTGACTTTTTTGTTTCATGTTATTTTTTAATACATGAATATGGACAATGCAAGCAATATTTTATTTCATCATTAAAACTTATTATTTTATTCAATGTCTGTATGCAATATAGGGTGGTACGCTTCGTCCAGTAAAGCGGTACGCTTGGATAATGGTACGCTTCATCTTACATTCGTCAAGCTGTAAGCTCCGAACGTAATTTTCTCTGATATAGTCGCACTTTCCAAATTATCGTGATGATCCTCGTGGAAAATACGAATCTTGAACAGTAAAGTACAATGGTTAGCCATAGACGTTATCATTATCTCAAAGGCGCTTATCATGTGCAATGCCCACAAATTACAAAATTAGATATTCACACTTATTTATAGTCTCACATTATGACCATGACTTCACCCAATTCAATTATGTGATCATATTTTTTAATTAAGAGAACCACAAAAAACTTCTAAATTACTAAATAATCATAAAAAACTATAATTTTAAGTCATTAACTTATGACAATGTTGTAACTTCAACACCAAATAAAACTAATAAATCCGACTTCCGGTCAAATGTGAAATTCGTACTTCAAGCTATAAATAGAGCAAATATATTTTCTCCTGACACGTAAGAATTAAAACTTTGGCCAAAATTCCTGACTTATGGTTATTTTATCCTTTACTTACTCTTGCTATCTCAAATCATTCTTTGAAGAATCCACTAAATGCCTTTTATCGTTTTTAATTATAAAATTATGCTTTGAACAGTCATCAATAAGGGAAGTAATTCACTAACTTCACAAGTTAGGTTCTTACAAGTGACACACCATCTGGTGATGGTGATCATGTCTGCCAAATTTATCAGAAAATCCGACGACGAATGGGGCTATTTACCATCGGGACTTCTGTTATAAACCATTGCCCGAGCACACTGCTTATCAAAATCTATATAAGAATATTTTTTTTGAAAGGCACACACAAGGTGCTGCAAGTCAAGACAACCACCAATATTTAAAAAAGATTTAATCAACACATAAAATAAAACATTATGACCAAACACCAGTTTACATTTTCTTAAAATAAATGAAATTTGACTATTTTTTTGTTTCCACTTGATTGTTTACATTTAAAGACATTTGGTGTCCTTTTTCCCTCAAAAGGAATGAAAATCCTACTCATGATTTTTGCAGTCAGTGATTTATTGTAGTCAGTGATAAGTTTCAATTTCGACGGTCGTCTAATATACCTATACTAGAATCAGAACTGAATAAATACATTGGTACAACACATTGAGAAAACAAAGGTAATTATACACAAAGCAAAATGAATTTTGTATGCAAATTTACTTATTATAGTGGTCAGAAACTTACCAAGTGATTTTTAGTTCGTACATTGTTGTATGTATTATATATTTTGAGCTTCAAATACCGTACAAAACGTTTCAGATACGGCCATCAAAATGACTTGTCCAGTTTATGACAAATTATATTACTGTTAGGAGTACAGTTATTTATGAAAAGCATGGAACTTGTGAAAATCACCACACTAGCAAATAAAAAAAGCAAGTGTTTATAAACAGTTAACTTGGAAGATCGGTGTTTTTATTTTAGACGGTTTTCAAAAATCAAATAGATTTCTGACGCTGGGTATAATAGAAGCTTACACGTACAATAATAATGTTACCAGAAATTTAAATGCCTGTTTTAATTGTTTAATATACATTTGACAATTTTCACCTTAAATGAAGCTTTAAACGGTCTGAACACATAATATCTTTGCAGTGCGGGTACGGTGCTTTATATAAAAATCTAAGCTTAAAATATATCAGAAGTGAATATAATGACTGTTTTTAAATGAATCCAAATAAGTAATAATATGAAACGGTAATAACTGTTTTAAAAAAGACTTTTCTTAATTAATACAACACTTGTGCTAGCTTTAAAAACGAGAATACAATCTTTACAGATAAAAGCAAGCGCGTGGGAAATCAATTTGCATATTGAGCTTGATGCTCAAAACGGATAGTAATTGAACAAATCAAAATTCTAGTTTGAAGCCGTCTGATTAATCAGCTTACAGCTTATATATAACCTTAAGGGTTATGAGAATATGCACGACTATGAACAACTGAAACGAAATATTGAACATAATTGAGCTGCTAAATGAAAATAATCATGTTTTACAATGAAAATGTTATTAAAATCCCAGAGAAAAATTATTTCTCTATGATTAGTACATAGTTATACCGCGGGTTTAGCGCAAAACGGTCGAAACTGACTTTTGAAAAGTTTTCAGGAGAACAGAAAAACTGATAACAACTTTTGTTTTTATCACTGCAGACTTAAACTTTGCATGAAGTATGTTCTTGGTAAAAATTTGAAGTAAACATCAGTTTATATTTTGTATTTTGATTGTTTACTGAGATATTTGAAAATATCCAGTTACGACCGTTTTGCGCTAAAAATGTTAAATGTTGTAATTATTTTTTGGTGCAAAACCTTCGTATCTGAAAAATGCTATAGATATTTTTTTCTTAATATATCAATATCTTTGATTTTTGTATTATTATTTCTTTACAGTTAATATTGAAAATATAATCTATAAATGTTTGTATTGAAAAACCCCATCTCTGATGAGCATTTATGACTTTCATTAGTATACACTGTTACATGCAATTATGTACAAGTTTCGCCATTCTTGACACAACATTTAACTTTTTTTATAACAATATGATTATTGATCAGTGAGCAGTAATTTTCATAATGACAGAATGACACAATATGCCATTATTATATGATTATTTAAAAGTGAACCACAATTTCACAATGATCTGTTTAGTACCCCCAAAAAGGTTACGTTTGTAATTCGAGTTTTTCATGTAGGTTAAATATGGGCAAGTGAACAGATTATTACATTTATTGGTGATCTGGATCACTGTATTGATCCAGAATTTTATTTAAAAGGATCCTTTATTATAGGGACAAATTCCCTGATCATGCTGTATCCATTAGTTGCACTCGTGGGGGACTGCTCTGTAATGGGAGAGGTCCGTGCTCTCAGAGTGCTTTCTAGCTTATGTTTGTATTAATATTTTTTTATCATGGGGAATCAAAACATGTTTCCTAAATTTTGTATAACATGTTGCTGGTACAATATCCATGTACAAAATGGTTGATCACGGTTATTTGAATTACTGTAGTGCTTGACTTTGTCAGCCTGGTATCAATATCGATTGGTTGCTAGAAATTATTCATCACTGTCACTTCCACCACTATCTTCATCATCATTATCAGCATCATCTACAGTTATATCCTTATTATCTGTAGCATTACCACCATACAATTGACTCATCAATGATTATTGTCTCTCAAACCTACCTACATCATTATGGTTTAATCATCGTCAGCAACATACTTCTCACCATTATCATTTACACCCTTATCATCATCAACAATTTAGACCACATCTTTCTTTATCATCAGAAACTTTACCAATAGCACAATATTCAGACTTATCATCACCAACAGTTTACCTTTAGTATCTTGATCAGCTAAACAGCATTATCACCAACATCTACACACTTCTCATCACCAACATCTGCACATTTCTTATCATCTAAATCTAACCATAATAATCACCAACATCTTCACTCATATTTGAAACAAATCTAAAGATATTCAAATTATCACCAACAGTTAAACGCAGTCTTTTAATCACCAACATCTACATGCACATCATCACCAACAACTTCACAATGATAATAACCAGCATCTAACCATTATCATCACTGAATTCTACACACTTATTATCACCAACACCTAATCATTATCATCGTCAACATCTACACACATACCATTATCATCAACATCTACACACTTTTCATCACTAGCATCTGCACACTTCTCATCACTAACATAAACACACTTCTTATCACTAACATCATCACGCTTATAATCACTAACATCAACACTTTTCCCACCACTAATATCTACACACTTGTCTTCACTAATATCTACACACTTCACACATCTACACACTTCTCATCAATAATATCTACACACTTTTCACATCTACACACTTCTCATAACTAATATCTACACACTTGTCATCACTAACACCTACACACTTCTCATTACTAACATCTACACACTTCTCATCATTAACAAATACACACTTCCCATGACTAATATATACACACTTCTTATCACTTCATCTACACACTTCTCACATCTACACACTTCTCACATCTACACACTTCTCACATCTACACACTTCTCACCACTAACATCTACTGCATGAACTTCTCTTCACTAACATCAACACACTTCTCATTACTAACAACTACAGACTTATCACTTTGTTTTACACCAATTAATCATAAAAATGTGAACACATGTAATCATTATCAGCATATCCAACCATCTCCTCATCAGCATGTATCCATCATCATCAGCAATATCTACTTGGTACACATTTACACCCCTATCACCATCACCAGCTTGCAGTCTGATTCAAAAGCACCATCAAATCCTGAACTGAGACCATCTCTACCAAAATTTACAAAATAAATGAATTACTTTCAGTTTGATTACCGCAGCAACCACAAACCTAAGTTGCAGACTGCCAGAGTCGGCATCAAATAATTGTTTTATGTGAGATTTTTTGTATTACAATCATACAGTTTAAAAATATCCGGAGGGTCAATATTCAACACAAAATAATGATATTTTATAAAATATTTCTGTTCAATTCAATATGTACAGCTAAGGCCTAATATATTGCAAAATACTGACAACATCACCAATATTAAAATCATAGTTGTAGCAGTTATGCCATACAGAAATTTATTTTGCACTGACAAATTTTTCACAATAAAATAGGAGCGCGTTCATGCATGCATGGACACAATTTTACAGGACTATGAAAACCATTCAAAAATTTGTTTTTAAAGAAAATTTAAAGGAAAACATGCATACAATAATAACAATAATGATCTACATTTAACAAACATGCCTGAACTTCATTAATCGCCTCGCAATTTTAGCTTCGAAACATAACAGAATGATTCTATGTTTGATATCTTTTTATATCTTCACATAATAGAATGTCATACATAATTCCCTCTACATTTGTAATTTTCTTTTAAACATGTTTATACCACTCAGTTATCAGTATAAAGTTTATAAAACAAAGATAAAATGATGTAACTTGTGATGTTATATAATTACTCATATGAAATACCCACCTTGTTACATATTTTTTATTTGTGTGCGAAACAGTCGTAAATGCAGTTACGACCATTTTGCTTTTTAAAAATAATACATTTTCAGACACGACCTTATGCCAATAAATGTTTTTCTTATAGTTAAAGGTAGAAGATTGGGCTAATATGTTCACAGGTTATAGATATTGGTAAATCAAAACAAAATATGCAATAAAGTCATTTTGTAAAAACAATGTCATTTACGACCGTTTGGCGTAGAGATATGTAATTTGTTTAAATGTATTGATTTCTTTGCAGTTTAATGTTAAGATAGAAAAGAAGAGAGAGATCATAGCCCAACTAAACAATATTTAATGATGGAAATACTTAATTTTACATGTATCTTCATTTTCTAGACCGATTGTTCAGCATATGCTGTAATGGGATTGTTGGAGTCTTTTTAACTTAGAAATCTGGAAGAAATATATGATTTAATGATCATACACTGTTTTAAATGTTTGGAAACCAATTGTACAATAGTACCGGTTTATTATTTAAAATAAAATCATGAACGGTTTAATGTTTTACCAGATCTGTATGTGGTTCAACACAGTTTTATTTAAAAAAATCTAAAGGATCCCCGCAGGAGGCAGAGTGCTCAAGCTGAAATTGCCAATCACAGGGATCCTGTTTCCCATATAACGTATAATGTTGATTTATTACTTGAACATTATGTTGGCAAAAAGAATCCTCACTAGGGGCAGGGTGCTTAAGCTGTTATTGCCCGTTGTTCGGATTCTAGTTCCTGTCCTATTTATAGGAGAATAGAGGATTCCACCAAGAGGCAGAGTGCTTAAACTGTTATTGCCAATCAGCGGAATCCGGTTTCTCACGTAGATTCATGGTTATATTTGTTTGTTCAGATGACGTTTACTGGCCATGCTCTGTATGTCATGTGTTTATGCAAATTGTAAAGGGAGGTAATTCTAAGCATTTGTTAGTGTAGAATGATGCCTTAACGTATTCTAACAAGTATTTTTGGATTTAAATTAATATTACCCAAACTGTATGCGTTAAGTTAACTTGTTTAATGTATCGTTGGTTTAAGTTAATTTATTACTTAACCTTGGCTTTATTATGTGGCGATTTTTTGATGACACGTGGTGATCAATATGGGCTGCGGTGTCGAATGTATTTCAGCATCCATTTAATTATTCGTGTTTATTTGTAAAAAGATTTGCGGTGTCGGTTTTATTATTGTGTTTGAGTGTGAATTTGTTTATGTTAATAGTTGGTAAATATATCTAATAGCTGGTGTTAGGGCGGCATGTCGTGTTATTTCTGTGTGTAGAAATTATGTTTGTTTGACGGTGGTATACTGGTGTTAATAGTTTGCTGCTCGTGTGTGGCTGGTTGTGGATGTGTTTAATTAACAGTTTCTAGATACGTAGCGGTGTCTGGTCTACACGCGCTCTCGATTTCCGCATGTAGGTCAACTGGGGGTCATCGATTTATAAATAGCGTAAGCACCGGCCACACGCCACTAAATCCTTAATTATTAAACTGTATTTTTAAAGTGACGGCGACTACTTGACCGCATGTTTAAGTTACCCATACTCATATTTTTCTGCCTGTTTTTCTGTACACGTTCTGAACAAACTTTTATTTTGAGAGTTTGTAAAATTGCGGTTGTTTAATATCATGCACATTTTAGAATTCGTTCAAATAACCAATCAACTACCGTAAACAATGTACTTTTTTTTCAACGGGTGTCATTATGCAGAATTGTAGAATATATCATGTTTATGTTTGCTAATATTTTTGCTAACTAACATAAATGCAACTATGTCAGCCAATAACCGCAAATATGAAATAGTCATTTACACAACGTGTTTCTAAAATATTGATTTCATTGTTAAACTTAATTATGACAATGTTGAAGCAGATTATACATTTTTCTCTTCTAGCTAGACAAGAACATCTATTTTTGTCTAAAACAAACGTCTTTAAGTAACATTATGTGTTTAAATTACTATAATCACAATTGTATATTCCACCACTGTCCCCGGAAAGAACTATAATCAAATTTAACTTGATTTAGTTACCAATTTATTTCTGTATACCTTTATAATTAAGTAAATCGGTTAACCTGTTGAAAATGCATATTTGCTCTACTAACAAGTATTTGTATATTTGCTATTTTATACAGTCTCACGACCAGCAGCTATTGTGTTGCATATATTATATCTGTTATTTTCATGTAACGCGACAGAAATAAAGATACTGTGTGTGTGTGTGTGTGTGTCTTTGAACGAAAGGTAGTTGGGAGAAGTTTTGTTGAGTGTGACATTTTAATATTGATATCGGTAGCGTTTAAACAGGCTAGTTTTCGGCTTGTGGTCTATAAAGATGTCCTTTAAGTAGAATGGTTATGTCTTATGTTGTATTTTCTCTTGTCAGAATGACCACACCATATACGAAGGTAGCTCTTTTTGAGATAGTTACGTGGTGAGACTCGAGAAGTGGGCTAGAATGCCTGACGTAGTTGGTTTTTTACGAGAATATCAGTTTCTTAGCCTGTGTAGAAAATGTCTGTTGTAATGTGATAACAATTCTTTATCTCGCTTCATGATGGTCCTATTATTATTGTATATGTTAAAGTTATTTTGTTCTAATTTCATAGTAGGTTACAAATTTTACCTTCTCTTTATAGCCTATATGCATGGTGTAACCTAATATAGTGTCGTGAATAATAGTATAATAACCCGTGGTATGACATGACATAACGTACTATAACATATAAGTCCATATTATAGCACACAGTAACATAATATGATTAATAATATAAGGTGTACTATTTTTTAGCTCCCAGGATGTTACCAGTGTTTTGGACAGGGCGGAATGAGTCCAAAATTATAACGAGAGCCTGATTAGAGAGAAGATGGTGTGGGGCCCTGAGATGGATGTGGTTGCTATGAGCGGCAACGATGTACATTCTGATATGGTACCTAAGGTGGTTGGGCAGTTGTGCCGGAGGTTAAGAGGTCTCGTTTGTTGTAAACTTTTTGCTTCATTAATGAATATGCTTTTCGGACACTGAGTTTTAGGCTCGACTCTTTACCTTCTTTTGATTCTAGTTCGGCTAGGAAGTCGGCTTGGTCATTACCTAAAATACCGACTGGCTAGGAATCCACAATAATTTGATATTTAGATATTTTCGTATTAATGACGTGATATTTTAAAGAACGGAATAAATGAGTTCAGGACGGGTTTTTGATCTGCCGGAATACAGTGATTTTAAAGCGCTTAATGAGTCAGATATAATGACTTTATTGTACGTTTCGTGGTCGTCAAGTTTAATAAGCCATTTGGTTATATCTTCTATTATTGCTAATTTGCAGCTGTAAATGGAAACTTTAGGATAATATCTTACTGAGATGAATTTTATGATAGATTTATGTAAATCATGTACTATATAACCAACGCCTGCCAACTCATTTTCTTCGTATATACTGCCATCTGAATAAATTTGAATGTAGTTTGAGTATTGATCACTGATATATGTGTTTGTTATATTACCACAAGTTGGGTCATTTTCGGACTTTTTAATTACTGATTGAGGCAAAAATCTATGTTGGGTCGGACTAGAATGCTTAAACTGAAGTGCGTGAGTTCCGATATTTTTATATCATTAAGGTTATATTCGGTAGTTAGCAATCTGACATTTTGGACGTATGGGAGAGTGTAATCAGCATTCAATTTGTACAGGTACGCAAAGTCTTCTGTGATCTTTCCGTTAACTGGAAGATTCTTATCTGACATAATTGTTCTCGCCCAGTATTTTAGTTGGTTAGCTTCTCTTTGTACGTTAAGTTCCTGTTGCCCGCATTCAAAATGGAGGGCTTTTGTTGATGTTCGTTTATAGGTGCCTGTGATAATTTTAAGGGCCGAGTTTTGCACTATTGTAGTTTTTTAAGTTGGGTTTTAATTATTCACAGAGTTATATGCAATACTTCCGTAATTGCTTTTGGCTAAGATAGCAGCTTGAAATATTTAAGAAAGAGATTTTTTTGTCAGTGCCCCAGTTATACCCTTGTACTGCTTTTACAAAATTGAAATCATTTTGGTATCTTTTAACTAATTTTAACAAGTTGTTTCCAATTTAGATGTTTATCATATGTCATGCCTAAGAACGTAATTGTTTCGAGGTAGTGAAGTTTGCTGTTGCACATTGTAAGGGTGGAAATGTATTGCCCTTTTCAGGAGCTTTCTTTTGGTAGGAATGGAAGAGTATAGCTTGAGTATTAGTAGGATTCGTTATGAAGTCAAATTTGTAACTCCAGTTTTCTACGGTTATAAATGCTTTCTGTAGTTTTTAAACTGCTATTTTTGGACAAGGAGAGGTTACCCAGATTGCGCCGTCGTCAACAAATTGCGATAATTGCACGCGGTCTAGTTCATTTTTAGTGTAATGTTGCGTTATTGCTTTTTCTAAGGTGTTCATTACAATCGTAAAGATAATGGGCGAGAGGACACTACCCCGAGGACAGCCATTTACTCTTTCTACAACTTCGGTTGTTTCCCCATATAGGCGGATTTTTATTTTCCGTGTTTTCAGGAAAGCGGGCAGCCAAATTAGCATACGGCCTTCAATTTCAAGTTCGTGTAAAAGTTTAAGTGCATGTTCGTTCCATAATTTATCAAAGGCAGCAGTTAGATCTAAAAATACGGCTGCTACAGTTTAACCTAATTGTTGTGCCCTTCTGATATCTGCTTCAAGTCCAACAATATTATCTTTGCAAGAGTAATTAGCTCGGCATCCCGATTGGAATTTTGATATTTTCTAATGTTTTTCAATATATGTACATAGACGGGGCTTGATCAGTTTCGCAATAATTTAGTAAACGTGGATGTTAACGATATAGGCCTGTACGAGGCTGGCTTGTCTTTTGGTTTATTTGGCTTAAGAAGCGGTAGCTTCATTCCATTCATCTGCTAAGATGCCATTATTCCAAGGATTGTTAAACAATTTGAGCAGTTCTTGTTTTGCCGATAGAGGAAGTTGTTTCAGGATTTTATAATGAATATTGTCATCGCCAGGCGAACCATTTGTACATGTTACAAGTGCTGCATCGAGCTAAAAAATACTCAATTCGGCATTATATTTGTGTGTTTTAGTTTGTGGGTGATTTTCTAATCACGTGGAGTAGGCTTTGTTGAGTTCCAATTTTGATTCTAAAAATTCGATTGAATAGCCTTCGTTGCTGCTTACTTTCTGTTAAAGTTGTACTAAAGCAGACGCTATTTCTTTATTTGTAGTGAGAATTTGACCGTTGATTTTATTGAATCAGAATTGGCAAGCAATTTGGAACGAGGCAACCTTTAACAAATTACACGAGATTCAGCCACACCTTTTACTCTGTCTGACCGACATGATCAAATTGTATTAACTCGCTAACTAGTTCTATGTGTTATATTGCTGCAGAATAGTTTCCAGCCTTTAGATTTAGCAGCGGCTATAGTTTGTTGGGCTTGCTTGCGGGCTACCTTGAATTGTTCATGCAGTGGGCCGGATTTAGTATGCATACACTTTTTCTTATTAACGTAATAAAAACTAAATCCCAACACTGAATTTAATTAGATATTGATTTTGAAGTTGATACAATTTAACTAATGAAAAGCAATCTATTACATAGATCCCGTGATTAAAAACAATGACTGAACTTACTAGTAACTGTCTGCGTAGCTGTCCCAACCGATGCAGTTCTTCCTAATATTAATTTAATAAAAACTAGATCCAAACACTGAATGTTATTAGATATAGATTTTAAAATGTAAAAAAAAAATAATTAGTCTTAAAAGTAATCCATTGAAGATATGCCTTGATTAAGTTATTAAATTGATGAAACAATTAAATTAATCATAATCCTAAACTTAATCACAATTTGTAATATGTTTTCACAAGAACTCCTTTCCTTCTTCCTTCTCCCGACGACGGCTTAAATTACATAACAATTTCCTGAGCTAGAAGTACCAGTACTATTGCATCCGTTCCAATCAAATACTTTTTCATCCGTTCCGATCAACGGTAAGAACGAGAATGAACGTACCCGGAACTAAATATTCGCCCCTATTTATAGTCTCACATTATGACCATGACTTTCCAGGTTTTGGTACCGGTATCACTGTAGCCTGCTTCCACTCTTATATATCACCCGAGTGGAAGCAGGCTACAGTGATACCGGTACCAAAACCTGGAAAAGATAAATCAGATCCAAAATCTTATAGGCCAATAAGTCTCACTTTTCACGCTGGTAAGTTATCATCAAAAATAGAATTGAGCACTTATTGGAAACAACTAATATTTTGAACCCCTTCCGGTCTGGCTTTAGGAAAGAGCGTTCTACACTAGACCAGCTAGCTAGACTGCAACATGACACTATTTTGGCTAAAACTCAAGGGCAGTCAGTACTTGCAATCTTTTGAGACCTTCAAGCTGCCTTTGACTTAACTTGGACTGTCTGCAGCTTAACAAATCTAGCTGATTACGTTATCACCGGACACTGCTTTCACTATGTAAGGGCTTTCCTTGAGGGTAGTACAATTAAGGTCAGAGTCGATGGTGCGAGTTCAGATGAAGCAATAACTTAAAGAGACACTCCACAGGGGTCTGTCATATCTCCCCTGCTGTTCTCCATCATTGTCAATGACCTGCCTGAAACCGTTAAATCATCAGTCATGGTTATCTCTCAATTTGCAGATGACTCCGGCACCGGGTTAATGGGGTCCAAGCTGTCAACCCTGCAAAAACAAAGGCTCAAGCAGGGCTGGACTTTATATGGAAATGGGCCATTGAATGGGGATTCAAAAATTTCACCCACAAGAGGGCCCTAAGACGCTCACCTGAGACCTTGTAATCCAATTGGCATTTGCATCCCCAAGTGGCTGATCTTTATCCTAGGGACATAATTTGAACAATCTTCAACAAACCTTGCAGTTTCTGGTTAATATGTTTAAAGTCATTCTGGTATATAAGTCTATATAAATCATGTGACCCCTTGGGGTGTGGCCAGATTTGACCCCAGGGGCATAATTTGAACATTCTCTGGAGAGGACCACTATGCAATGTTACGCAATACACATAGGAAAACTGTGGGCTTTGCCATTTCAGAGGAGAGGATTTTTCAAGTCATTTTGCTAGTTTATATAAACCATGTGACCTCCGGGGCATGACCAGTTTTGACCCCAGGAGCATAATTTGAACAATATTTATAGAGGACCACTATGCAATGTTACATAACAAATATAAAACATCTAGGCCTTGCGGTTTCAGAGGAGAAGATTTTTTAAAGTCATTTTATTTATAAGTTTATATAAACCATGTGACCCCTGGGTGTGGTCTGTTTTGACCCACGAGGCATAATTTGATCTTTGTAGAGGACCACTATAGGATGTTACATACCAAATACGAAACCTCTGGGCCTTGCAGATTCAGGAGAGGATTTTTAAAGACATCTTGCTATTTGAGTTTTTATAAACCATGTGAGCCCTGGGGCGTGACCAGTTTTGACCCCAGGGGCAAAATTTGAACACCCTTTGTACAGAACCACTATAGGAGGTTACATATCATATATATAAAACATGTGGGCTACTGGTTTCAGAGGAGATTTTAAAGGTCATTTTCCTATATATTCTATATAAACCATGTGATCCCCGGGGCGTGGCTGTTTTGACACCAGGAGCTAATTTGAACAAACTTTGTAAAGAACCACTATAGGCAGGGTTGGCATAAAACCCGGGTTTTATAGTATTGACCGGCCAGGACGGGTAATACTGGAAAAACCAGGTTTTACAGGGGTTTACTAGGCAATCGTGGGCAATACTGGGGAAAACGAAATTGCACAATTATGTTTACATTACATACTAATACTGAGTTTCTACATTACAAACACACATCTATTAACAATTATATACTGCAAGTTACCTTGTATATTTCTATTTCATATGGAAACATACTGATAATTTCTTTTGTTTTTCGCAAAATTTGAGTTTGATTTTTTGGTCAGTCTGGACATACATTATTGCTTAGCATCTGTGGTTGAACTCTCATTCATTTTATTTTTCTCTGTATACACTATTGTATACTGTAACAGAATTATGTTAATAAAAGAAAAAAGAGAAATACATATAAAATAGATATTTGACAATTCTAACGTACTTACATGTTATAAAATATTTTTACCCTAGGGGCTTAATTTGAACATTCTTTGTAGAGGACCACTATAGGATGTTACATACCAAATATGAAATCTCTGGGCCTTGTGGTTTCAGAGGAGAAGATATTTAAAGTCATGTGGACATATATTCTATATAAACCATGTGACCCCCGGTCCTCGGCTAGTTTTGACCCCAGAGGCATAATTTTAACAATCTTTGTAGATGACCACTATAGGATGTTACATACCAGATATGAAACCTCTGGGCCTTGCAGTTTCAGAGGAGAAGATTTTTAAAGTCATTTTGCTATATATTCTATAAAAAACATGTGACCCCTGGGGTGTGGTCTGTTTTGAACCCAGGGGCATAATTTGAACAATCTTTGTAGAGGACCACTATAGGATTTAACATAACAAATATGAAACCTCTGGGCCTTGTGGTTTCAGAAAAGAAGAATTTTAAAGTTTTGCTTTAATTCTATATAAACCATGTTACCCCCAGGGCGAGGCTAGTTTTGACCCCAAGGGCATAATTTGAACAATCTTTGTAGAGGACCACTATAATATGTTACATACCAAATATAAAACCTCTGGGTTCGCTGTTTCAGAGAAGAAGATTTTTTAAGTTTACACTTAAAATCTATTTTTAGCTCTGGTGACCTACATATGCGGCAGACCGCAAAGATTTTAACAAATTTGAAAGAGGGTTACCCAATAATCATTCCTGTGAAGTTTGGTAAAAATCTGCTAAGTGGTTTAGGAGGAGATGTTGTTTGAATAACACGTTGACAACAGACGCACGCATGCATGCACGCACGGACAATGGGCGATCACAAAAGCTCACCATGAGCACTTTGTGCTTAGGTGTGCTAAAACAGTAGGAATCATGTTTGGCAATCAAAAATAGCACTCATTGGATTTAACTTTAGGCGGCACCAAAATCAGTCTTTAATTTTTTTTGAACTTTCTCGGTATTTACCTATATAAACAGTTTACATTCATACACCACTTAAAAAAATGTGGAAGAAAGTTGCGAATGGTACTTAAAATAAATGAGGATGTTGAGAAGCACAATTTTCGGGTCAGATGAAAATAGCCTCCTTCTCCCCTACAAGTTCCATATTCGTCCAAAGATAGATTATGGGTCGCAAATATATTCAAATGCTACGCCAAACGCATTAAAATGGTAAAAACCATACAAAACAACGCTCTCATGATAGCTGCCGTGTACACCGGGTAGTACATTAGAAGAGGAGACCTGCGTGCTAGCAGTCTCTCTGGGCAAAAAATCGGTACTTTCATTAAGGCGCCGGGAGCTTAAAAAGAAGCATGTTCCCCTTTCATTTGGGGCCAGCACCCAGAACCTGGTGCAGGAGGTCGGTCTCAAACGGGTCGCTGTGGCAGACGTTAATCCCTCTAAACCCCCCCCCCCCTGTCTGCTTCATTCCCCCGATGTCAACAACAATCTATCAACAATACTAGCGAAATAAGACTCTTCGCATCTCTTGAGGTCAGAAGCTCACAAGTATATTTATATTCAGTATGCTGAGCAAAAAATTTACACAGACGGCTCCAAATGCCCTGACTCTGGCTTGGTAGCCAACTCATACGTAATTCTTTCCAAAAACGTTGTAAGAACATTCAGACTCAGCAACAACCTCTCCTCTGAGCTTTTGACTATTAGTTTGCAATGTGCTGTATATTAGTTACCAAGCCAACTAAAACTGCTATTTCCTCGGACTCCCTATCTTCAACTGAGTTCATCAAAAATAGAAATAGCAGGTCTAGGCCTGACATTTTAACTGAACATTTCAACATTCCGGGGAATCACTAGGCACACAGGCAGGCTAATAGTCGGTCAATAAAGGGGTCCCACTAGCACTTACATAATTAAGGCCTATGTTAAGCGGGATTGGAACAATATGCCGCCCGGTAACACTCCATATATTGCCCATTTTACTTTTGCCCAGAAAGCCCTCAGTCGGCCACATCAATATATATTCTACTAACATCCTAATTGACAATTGCATTAGCCGAATGAGGATTGAGACCAGTATTTTACCTGCTAGTGTGGGAAAGTATATTTTGAAGCTTGATCCCCTTTGTCCACAATATGGGACCACATTTCCTACCGACCACATGGTTACCTCAGTGCTCTACACATAGAGAACAGCTCAAAACCACTCTATCCAACCTAAACATTGATTTCACTTTCAGCATACTTAATCCCACTGGAAAAAATAAATTGCCAGTATTAAACTCTCTGGCAATATATCTGGTAGATTGCCAGATCACTAGTCAGCTTTAAATACAAATAGGGAACCTGCAGCTTATAAGAACATATTTTATATTAAAAAATATAATTAAATAAACATTTTCGCACATCTGGGGAAATTTAATAATTTAAAGGGGCTATGTGAATATTTTTATATTGCACTATAAATTATACTATTTGATAGAAATGTGTTTTACTAAGACTATTTCATTAAATAAATGAACATAATATAATACACAATAAGATACTTGATAAAAAAAAACAACAACAAATTAGCAAAAAAGCCTGAAACAATTAAAACCACAAGAGTATATCGAACTCGCGACTTAGGATCCATACGAAGATATGACAGTAGACAGCGCTTTAACCAACTGTGCTATCATGCTTGGTAAGGAGTTGTTTGTAAACTATGCTTATACAAAATGCTCACAATTCTGACGTCAACATGAAAACAGGAAACGGGCAAAAACAAACACAACCCATATCCTAAATTGATTTTTATCTCAGAATGCGTACACCCTTTACCCGTTATACTGGTAGGCGAGTATTTGTCGGACAGTAGTATTATCCAGACGTTTATAAATATTCGGGTTTTGTTACCGCTTTTCGTATGTTATCATCATAATACAAATAAACGCATATATTTTCAAGTACGTTTCGTTTTTCTTCGAAAATAGTGAGTTTATTTTTTGGTAAAACCCCAAATGTTTACGTCGATAGTCTGAAACGAATGCAATTGTCCTCTGGGGAAGTAAATGATGTGCGCATGCGCGATAAAATCCCAATTTGGGGCCCAGATAGGGTTTGTGATAGTTTTGGCTGTCTGCTCATTATAGCAGACGAACTCTGGCCGAACAGTGTTTAACCGCTACGACCTTAAGGACATGCTTCCGTATTTGTTTGAACGCCTTACTTATATTCCCTAGTCATTACCGTTCATAGTGTAATGCTATATTATATTATCTAAATGTCGTGGATTTTAACCACACAATATTATTATATTATACTGTTTAACTAAGTAAATCAGATAGGGGTGCTGGGACACACCTCGGGTGCTCACATTGTACTGCTGCGACCTTATGAATTCGAAATGCATGGGCATTCGTAAAGAGGCCTTGGATTCAATCATATATCAGTATTTATCAGCTGTATGTTATGGTATGTTATAAGAGTAAACCGTTGATAAAGCCGACGTACTATTCAGCGAAGTAAATATCAATATTTAGATGGCTATGCCAGGCTTTATTTGTATTAAGATGGCTCTGCCAGTCTTTTTTTGTATTTAAATGGCTATGCCAGACTTGATTTGTATTTAGATGGCTATGTCAGGCTTTAATTGTATTTAAATTATTAGGCCAGGCTTTATTTGTATTTAGATGGCTGCGCCAGGCTTTACTTTTATTTATATGGCTATGCAAGGATTTATTTGTAACGTGTTTTTTAATGGTGTAAATTAACTAGAGACGTTTGTTTTCATAAACATGGCATTAAAGACGTTTAAAGATTGTTTAAGTACTTTGTTGAATGCCGGACATCGTTTATAAAAATTGAGTTCCCAACAGTTGATCTGTGTACACATATTGCATGCTAAATCTTCATAAGATATTTAATTAATTTACTAAACAAAAAACGTAATATTTAGGTATATAAAACCTTATCGAAAGCATGAACAACCGAAATTTGGTTGTACTCATTTCTTAAAAGGAAACTATATACTCCTCACAGCTGTTACTTCTCCCTGAGCGATCTACCAACGCCACAACGAGTCTATTCCCGCCCGATTTGAAATAATTAGAACATTTTGATTTGTTATTATTCTGTAATACTTCCAAATAAATGTAACATTGTTGGTCAAGGTATATATATTAAAAGTTAAACTTAAAAAGAGATAAATAAAACATGGTAAACATAAAAAAGCAATGATTTTACGGTGCCCATGTGCCGGCAGGGATAGAAGGGATAGAATACGAGCAGTGCTTGGAACCAGTACATTGTAAAATCTCATTGTGGAGAATGCATACAACTTGCAGCGGCTACTTCCCTTAGTCTTCATTGTTTTAAACCCCTCCCCATCTAGTGTACTCGCCAATGCTCTAGGCTCAGGTTTTCTAAGCCTCGCTAATTAACCTATCTTTATTCAACACTTACCTAGTGTTATATATGTGTGCAACTAAAACCTCCGCACATAGATTTGACTGGTTCCGAGCCTAGCCAAAACGAAGGGAGTTTTATAAAATAATAATAATAATAATAAATTCTAACAACTATAGAAGGACATTACTCGTGGTCGCTGTGATTACTGAGCTGTCTTGAGCTATATTCGTGTACCAGTCAGTGATTACTGAGCACATGTACGAACTGTCTTAATTTATGATCGGTGTACGAGTAAGTGATTACTGAGAATATGTACCAGCTGTCTTTAGCTATATTCGGTGTACGAGTCAGTGATTGCTGAGCACATGTACGAGCTGTCTTGAGCTATATTCGATGTACTAGTCAGTGATTACTGGGCGACTTTACGAGGTTTCTTGAGCAACATTCGGTGTAAGAGTCAGTGGTTACTTAGCACAAATAGAAGCTGTCTTGGTGTACGAGTCAGTAATTGCTGAGCCTCTATAATATTTACCGCGCACATGTACGAGCTTTCTTGAGCTTTATTCGGTGATAGAGTCAGTGTTTACTAAGTACATATACGAGCTGTTTTGAGCTTTATTTGATGTACGAGTCAGTAATTACTGAGCACATGTACGAGTTGTCTTGAGCTATATTTAACGTTTATAAGTCAGTGATTACTGAGCACATGTACGAGCTGTATTGAACTATATTCGGTTTACGAGTCAATGATTACTGAGCACATTTAGTAGCTGTCTTGAGCTGTATTCGGTGAACGAGTCAGTGATTACTGAGCACATGCACGAGCTTTCTTAAGCTTTATTCTGTGTACGAGTCAGTGATTACTGCGCACATGTACGAGCTTTCTTAGCTTTATTCGGTGTAAGAATCTCTGCAGAGACTCACTGTGCTAGGCATAATGTTTGCTATAAAACCGATGACATTTCTTAGTGAAAGGCGTGTTTGCCAAATGTCAAATTGTTGCACAGCTACCCAACCCATGCAATTTAACTGTCAAATTTCTGGGAAACATGATTCATCAATGATGTTAATATTTACGTCCGATACACGCTGTTAACATTTAAGAGTTACAGCTCCTGAGATAGGCAATTCAGAATGGCCTTTGTTCAAATGACAATTCCGTCATTTCACTTCGAATTCGGTGATTATGTATATTGTGTAACATGTACACTGTCTACCCGATGACTACATGGCCAGATAAGATGCGTACATGTGTAATTTACGCACGGAAAATCACCAGATACGCATAGAAAATAAAAATCAGTGTGTACATTTACGCACAAAATATATATTTTTTGCTTGCAAAACGAATATGTGCTACATACATATACAACTGTATTTAAAACGTCAAGAAATCCCTTATGTGAAAGAGATTATTATCATCTTGAAACATCTAGTACATTATTTCGTGGTAGCTCTTTGCATTCTGCTCCACCTTTAATCTAGATAATTAATTTTCAGACATAAAATACAGTAATCCCATCATTTCTGGTCTGATAGTCAATTTATAATTTATTCCCATTTTTTAGCGTACGTTGAACCTCTTTATCTAAATATATATCGAGCACTGCAGTATCTTTTATAACAGCGAAGACGTTCTCGTGTGTAAGGAGTGTTTGTCATCAAATGTAAAAAGGGTAGCGTATCTCACACTGCCGAATGTACAGTACTCCCTATGTAATTAAAATGTAATTAAAATTAGGATGTTGCCGGGAAACAGAAAATGCCAATGCTTGGGATGTTTGGATGGACGTAAATGCTTACATTTTACATTGACGACGGTTTAACACTCGTAACAGTAGTTCCTGGAAATCACGGGGATTGACAATTTAAAACGACCAGTATTGAGAGACAATCAGTCATTCCCGTCGAATTCACTTTGAACCTATTTTTTTCAGTTCGATTATGTGACAAGCCTGAGATTAACTGAGACACGGTCGGTTTCCTGGGTAGAACCTGTACTCGGTTGCCGTTTGAGAAATATCATTCGTACGCTCCCCGAGTAGGGATCGAAATTACTTTTTCCATTTTAGTTAGATATTTGTTAACTCTATTTTGTTATCTGTATTTTCTAGTATCCCACTAAATCTGTTGTACGATCGTACATACACACTTGTTTGTTTATAGAGTTCAGTATGTGACTCGTTTTCACTATATCAAAGTTATGTTAGCGTATTGTTTTGACCATATATAAACATGCAATCATAATAATATAAAAGCATGATTTATTAAACACGCATTATGAAGATCGTGAAGCGTTAGTCAGATAGCGATTTCCCTTTAACTATTTCAGAATAGTATTCGTTTTATTGAAGTTGTTCTGGTAGAGAAAAGGAAGACGTTACTTGCATATGCAGGCGCTGGTACAGAATTTCGAGTTAGAGGGAACAAAACAAAGCTAGCTGCCAGCGAACGGCTTTTAGTCCCTCGGACATATGGGAGGAACAATATCCACTGAAAGGACCGATTTAACGAAAATACCGAGGAGTGGTCATGATTATGACAATAAATTGTTTGTAGAACGCATAAGTCTCAACGAATATTGTGAGTCAAAAAACTCACGAAAAACACGAATATTGAACAATTTTAGAGGGGGCGTACGCCGCTTCGGCCCTTCTCTTCTAAACCGGCTTGGTATGCTCCATATATTTCGTAACAGTTGATGTGGTGCTAAGGCCGCCCCGCCCCTCTTAACCGCCTTGGTATTATCGATAAAGTTCGTAACGGCCGCAGTGGTGCAATGGCCGCCCCGCCCCGATAAACCACCTTGGTATGCTCCATATATTTCGTAACAGTTGCAGTGGTGCTATGACCGCCCCTCCACTCTAAACCGCTTTGGTATGCTCCATATATTTCGTAACAATTGCAGTGGTGCTATGGCCGCCCCTTTCCTCTAAGCCGCCTTGGTATGCTCCATATATTTCATAACAGTTGCAGTGGTGCTATGGCCGCCTCGCCCCACTGAACCGCCTTCGTGTGCTCCATATATTTTGTAACAGTCGAAGTGGTGCTATGGTTCCTGTCAGGGGCGGTCCTGAAGTTGAATCTAGGATACGCACTGAACGGTGGTATGCACCCACCTGAACTTGTTCTGTTTCTATGATAGCGATAATGCTTTTTATAGAGGGCATAGGACCTTTGTTGTAAAATATGTCGGTATATAATACTAAATATGTTACAAAAAATATGATTTTCGAAAAATAAAAAGCAATCATGTATGATTCGGGATTCCGTTTTCACCATTCCGGATATCATAACTTATTGGCTCTCGGCAAATATTGAGCTATGTTTAGCCCTATATAAAAGTAACAAGTATTAAAAATAAGTCTACATACCGGACAGGTGGAGGTGGATTACCTCCGGAAACTCCGCCCACAACAGTCTTTGACAATACTACATACCGTGGAGGTGGAGGTGGATTACCTCCGGAAACTTCGCCACAGCAGCCCGTGACATGACTACGTACCGGACATGTGGAGGTGAATTACCTCCGGAAACTCCGCCCATAACAGCAACTGACAAGACTACATACCGGACAGATGAAGGTGGACTACCTCCGTAAACACCGCCCACAACAGCCTCTGACAATACAACATACTGTGGAGGTGGAGGTGGAGGTGGATAACCTCCGGAAACTCCGCCCTCAAAAGCCTCTGTCAATTCTACGACGAAATCCATTTGCAGTATGAATCACAGTGGTGTATTTGATGCAGTGTCTGCCTTGTGATCGGAAGAACATGAGTTGGATCCCTATTCGAGTAGCGTTCGAGTGAACTTTCTCAAAGACATCAACTGTCCAAGTACTGATTATATCCAGAAAATAAATTTCGACATGCCTCAATAAGTATCGGGCTTTCGACACAATAGAACAAAAATAATTGAAATAAATTCTTGACTGTCATTTAAAGGGGCGTATCGACGGTATTTCCCTTAAATATAGACTCGTATTAAATCACGACATTCCAATTTTTCACGAATATTTTTATCTAGTAGCAATAACATAGTGATGCTATTTAAAAATATATATTTACAATGCCTAAACATATTTGTCGATGCATAGTTCCAGTAGGATTCAAACTCATTCCTACAAAATCTCGCACTTCAATGAGAAGTTTCATACACTACACGTGCAGTTATCAATGGTGAGCATGCGCATAGCAGTACTTCATGTACATTTCATTAATATCGATTTTACTACTAATAATAATTTTCCCAATCCTGCGAAAAGTGTCACGGTGACAACTTGTTTCTTTAATTAAACAAGACTTATGTGTTTAGCAGTGATTTTATGAATAATTCGAAAAATATTATTTATTTGTGAAAATAATATAACTAATTACCCGTCGATACGCTCCTTAAATGTTTATTATATTAACATCCATGTGAAACAATGTGTATTTAGTTTTGAGATGTTGTTTCATCTATCCACAGAAAACAGACATATCACTAAAGCGTCTAGGGGGATGTTTTGTACAGCATTCTGAATTCTCTCGATATAGTATCATTGTCGATATCTGTGCGAATTGTTGTACAGTCGTTATCGAATTACGTAAATCAATTATTATGCGCTTATTTCATTGTTTTCTTGTCATCATTTGAGACGTGTCATAGGAAGCCAGGCTTAATGCATGTGCGTAAAGTGCGTAAAGTGTCGACCCGGATCAGTCCAATCCAATTAAAAAGACTGCATTGAAACAGGTGAAATAAAAACGTTTTGGTAACTTTTTATCGTACAGTTATCTGTATGCGATTGCTGGTGATGCCTCTGGAGTAAATCTGCATGTACATACGTATATAATTCGTTCTTACCAAGCGTTTTCGAACAGAGATCTTATAAAATGCAGTTCGTAAATAAGAACACAGTTTTAAGTCGAATAAACGTCACTAACGTTCATAAGAACTAATGCTAATTTAAGATGCATTGAATTATATTCTATGGACTGCGGCTTTAAGAGAACTTGCTGCGGAATAGGCTCACTACCACCGGACTGATGATCATGTTTGTGCGCACAAAATAGCAATTGTACTGAACAATTTACATTTACAATCGGAATAGATTTGTTTGTGTTTTGTTTTGTTTTGTCAATAATAAACGTTAATTATATACTGTTTTTATTCATAAGCATATCATAACATGTAATTATTTTGTAATAGAAACGGAACATGCACAATTTTATAAAACGAATACACATTTCCACGGTTGTATTGCAAAGCTATGTAACTATCTTCGTACATAAATATACGATGTAGATATTTGAGAGTGAATGGCATAAACAAGGCATATGTAATGCTATAACATAACAGGATATAAGACAGCGACAGTAGCAATAACTTTATAAATAAATTCAGGGCGACAGTAGCAATAACTTTATGAATAAATTCACAGCGACAGTAGCAATAACTTTATGAATAAATTCACGGCGACAGTAGCAAAAACTTGATGAATAAATTCACAGTGACAGTAGGAATAAGTTTATGAATAAATTCACAGCGACAGTAGCAATAACTTTATAAATAAATTCACGGCGACAGTAGCAATAACTTTAAGAATAAATTCACAGCGACAGTAGCAATAACTTTATAAATAAATTCACAGCGACAGTAGCAATAACTTTATAAATAAATTCACGGCGACAGTAGCAATAACGTTATGAATAAATTCACAGCGACAGTAGCAATAACTTTATGAATAAATTCACAGCGACAGTAGCAATAACTTTATGAATAAATTCACGCCGACAGTAGCAATGACTTTATGAATAAATACACGGCGACAGTAGCAATGACTTTTTGAAAAAATTCACGGCGATAGTAGCAATAACTTTATGAATAAAACACGGCGACAGTAGCAATGACTTTATGAATAAATTCACAGCGACAGTAGCAATAACTTTATAAATAAATTCACGGCGACAGTAGCAATAACTTTATGAATAAATTCACAGCGACAGTAGCAATAACTTTAAAAATAAATTCACGGCGACAGTAGCAATAACTCTATGAATAAATTCACAGCGACAGTAGCAATAGCTTTATGTATAAATTCACAGCGACAGTAGCAATGACTTTATGAATAAATTCACGGCGACAGTAGCAATAACTTTAAGAATAAATTCACAGCGACAGTAGCAATAACTTTATAAATAAATTCACAGCGACAGTAGCAATAACTTTATAAATAAATTCACGGCGACAGTAGCAATAACGTTATGAATAAATTCACAGCGACAGTAGCAATAACTTTATGAATAAATTCACAGCGACAGTAGCAATAACTTTATGAATAAATTCACGCCGACAGTAGCAATGACTTTATGAATAAATACACGGCGACAGTAGCAAAGACTTTTTGAAAAAATTCACGGCGATAGTAGCAATAACTTTATGAATAAAACACGGCGACAGTAGCAATGACTTTATGAATAAATTCACAGCGACAGTAGCAATAACTTTATAAATAAATTCACGGCGACAGTAGCAATAACTTTATGAATAAATTCACAGCGACAGTAGCAATAACTTTATAAATAAATTCACGGCGACAGTAGCAATAACTCTATGAATAAATTCACATGGACAGTAGCAATAGCTTTATGTATAAATTCACAGCGACAGTAGCAATGACTTTATGAATAAATTCACAGCGACAGTAGCAATAACTTTATGAATAAATTCACGGCGACATTAGCAATAACTTTATAAATAAATTCACGGCGACAGTAGCAATAACTTTATGAATAAATTCACAGCGACAGTAGCAATAACTTTATGAATAAATTCACAGCGACACTAGGAATAACATTATGAATAAATTCACGCCGACAGTAGCAATGACTTTATGAATAAATACACGGCGACAGTAGCAATAACTTTATGAATAAAACACGGCGACAGTAGCAATGACTTTATGAATAAATTCACAGCGACAGTAGTAATAACTTTATAAATAAATTCACGGCGACAGTAGCATTTACTTTATGAATAAATTCACAGCGACAGTAGCAATAACTTTATAAATAAATTCACGGCGACAGTAGCAATAACTTTATGGATAAATTCATAGCGACAGTAGCAATAGCTTAATGTATAAATTCACAGCGACAGTAGCCATAACTTTATGAATAAATTCACAGCGACAGTAGCAATAACTTTATGAATAAATTCACGGCGACAGTAGCAATAACTTTATGAATAAATTCACAGCGACTGTAGAAATTACTTTATTAATAAATACACAACGTCAGTAGCAATAACTTTATGAATAAATTCACAGCGACAGTAGCAATAACTTTATCAATATATTCAGTGCGACATAAGCAATAAAGTTATCAATATATTAAAAGTGACAATAACAATGTCGTAATTAATATATTCACAGCGACAGAACCTATACCGTTATAAATACATTCACGCAAATTGACCGAAACCATGACTTTATCAACAAAATCACAACAAGAAAAGTAAAGATATCAATTAATTCACAGCAACAACAACAATAACAATATCAATTAATTCACAGCAACATCAACAATAAGTTTCTCAATATTTTCACAGCAACAGCAACAACAACAATAGCGTTGTCAAGAAATGCACATAGACAATAACACATAAATCATTATCAGTAAATTGACAGTAAAATCTCTGTCAATACATTCACAGTGATAACAAAGAAACGTTATTTATAAATAATTTAACAGCAATTGTAACAATAACCGTAGTATTACATTCACAGCGGCAACAACAAATCATCGATATCAATAAAATCAGAGCGACAACAACACAACGATATCAATAAATTCACAGTGACAACAGCAAACAAGATTCAAATAAATTTACAGCAAAAACAACAAAACAACGATATCAGTAAATTCACAGCGACAGCTGCAATTACGGTATTTATACGTTTACACAGCGACATAAACAAAATATAATTTAACAAGAAATTCACAGCAGAAACAACGACAATGATGTCACTAAAATTCAGAGCGACGGTAACAATAACGTTTTCAATTAATTGACAGCGCCTATAAGAACAGTATCTGTATCAAGCGATTCACGGCAACAGCGACAATAACGATATCAACATAATTTACAGCGACAGCATCTTTGACGTTGTCTATAAATTCACTTCGACAACAACATTGGCGTTAAAAATATACTCACAGCAACAACAATAACCTTATCAATAAATTCACACCGACACCAACAACTATAACGTCTTTACCTAGTGCACAGCAACAACAAGGTACCATCATAAATCAATACACAGCCACCGTAACAATAATGGTATCAACAAGATCATAGCAAAAACGTTAAAAACATTAGCTACATTACAGGTATAATGCAGTGGTCGTTTAAAGAGTTTTCATTGTGACATTAAACTGTTACATCTCATAAAAACGCCCATAAAACATGCGCATCGTGTTGTTTACGAGTAAATTTGCATACAAAAAGATGAAAATATTATGGCCATCACATTGAAACAAAACTTATGAAAACATTGAAATGACACACATCACTTACAATAATGCAACATGAGCGATTGTTTTAATTTGACTACTTACACCGCTTTGTATGTTTTTTACAGTAGTATATACTTGACCAAAAAAAAAAAATTACCAAAATTATAATAATTTTATGAATACAGTACATGGTTCCAAAATCAATGCGTGTTGCCTAAACTTATTTCAATTGAGGTGAGTACTCGTTCATCTATACATGCGTGCTACACGGTTATCTCTGTAATCGTTTTACATCCACATTCTAAACAATATATCTTCCATATCATTCACACGACTTCCTTCCAAGTGAATCCTGTGTAGGACCTCCACAAATACCTGGATACTACGTATATGTATTGTCTGCATAATAATATCAGACTGATCCCACACTCCGTTTTCAACTGTGCATTGGAGGGCCCTATGATAGCCATCAGCTGCAGCATCTCCAGCTCCATTCTTTTCGTGCTGTACCACAGTAGTGGCTCCCGGTGGGAGATAACTGCTTGCCTAATCTTCGGTAATCTCAGTAATATCATCGGACCTTCATCCATCATGTCCGTGATAGTTGCTACCCATGTACGCTGCTGCTCATCATCTAGCCCACAGGCTGCCATTAGATTTCTCTCTTGAATCATGTAATATGGCAGTTGTTTCGTGGATATAGCGGTTCTTAGTGCTCCAAGTGCTTCATATAGCCAGTGAAACAAACTCCTTTCATGAAACAATCCCTGTGGGTTCTTCTCCGCTAGCCACAGCACTATGTTTTTCAGCGTGTACGATATAACCTCCTTTTTTACGTGGATTTAATGCATCTTTCTTTACCATTTTCAAGATAACATACAATTGTACCTGAGTGTCATTTAGATGGTTCACGAGCTCAGTCTCCCCAGTATTAAAAGATATCCTCCACTCAACATGTTTATATTCACTCCCTTTAAACCCAACGGATGTAAGAAATGTTCCAATAGATACCACTTTCTGAGCGATATTCGGGGGTGGCCAATGACGAGGTATTTCAGCCCACCCTGGAAGATGCTGCGGCAGTGGCAGTTTAGTGCGTATACTAAATCCTTATGAACGACTCCTAAATACGACGACGGCATTGACGGTCCAGCGCAGTCATGATGCTCTACACCTGGTTCAAGTTCTTGTTGATTTTCTTTAACAAATAAGTCACTACTCAGGAGAGCACCTCCAGTTCTATCTTCACAGAAGGTATTGTACAGTCGTGTGGGAATCCTTGTACTGAGTCTCTCTAGTAACAGTCTACAGTGTCCGGGATGCATCATACGGGTGTTTAGTCTGAACACGGTTGTCTCCCTTGGAAGAGTGCTTGAGGTAACACCATCTTCTAAACACAGGACACCTTCTAGTGCAATCATTATGTCCTAATCACTCAAAAGGTAGCACGTCAGACCCTCGGCCTTGCTACCTGTAGTGTTCACCACTGCCGTAGCTCGCGTCCCTGCGGTAACGGCCTATCCCACTTCATGTAGGCGTCACTTCGTGCCTGTCTGATCTGAGGCCCATATCCGAGACCGGTCATAAATCTACATGTCTCTTCGTAGGCATGTTCGCACTGAATCTAAAATGTTTTCTTAAAATGTATTTAAATTATCACATTTAAATATTTATTTAATAAAGTAAATTAATATTTACATAATGCAAGTCCATTTACGAATAGAACGATAACTATAAACATGTATGATTTAAACAACACAAACACGCAAATCGTAAATAGTAAACAGAAATGTGTCAACGCATTTACGCTATAGAAAATACATGTACATGCATTGTTTAAAAGATCGGCTGTCATGGCAACACGAATACTCGAGCGGCTACCGACCGGAGAGTGACGACTGGACCTACAGATCCCTCCAGACTCTGACCCATCACGCCCGATGCCTCCTTCCGCCATCTGTAGAGTGCTGAAGTTAGATCTTAGACACCAGTCGAGTTTGTAACAGCATCAGTGCGTCATGTTGTTATAGAGGCCTATCGACGTTAGATGGACAATAACTTTTGCAAGAGTTATTCTTTGTGGAGTTTATTTACCTGAAATTAATATTAAAGCATTGTTAACATTTGCTAAAATATCTACTTTGAACTGACAGTATTCATCGGTGAAACTTTCGCAGGGCGGTAAAATTAGTAGCAGTAGTAGCATTAAATTGATATGTAGGAGATTTTTCATTTGAAGTGTGTGACTTTGTATACGTTCGCTCGAATCGAGCTGGAACCGTGTATCCCCAAAAATGTTGGCTTTATATAAACATTTTCTTAACGATTACATCAATATATTATTGCTTCTAGAAAAATATATTCCACAAATGGGAGTATGTCTTATTTTAATATGTTTCTATTCGTATGGGGTATACCGTCGATATGCCCCTTTAAGAATGGGTAGTAAGCACATACGTCGTCAGTGCATTGGATTGTATCAGTTGTAATAATATGCTTCTGAATAATTGCAGTATTTATTGTACTAAGTAAGCATTAATAATTTTAATTAATCAACTGAATCATAATATACGGGTATTAGTATATAATGACACCGTAGCACAATTGTGAACAGTTTTGCTATTAACGAAAAATCATATAATAATTACATTTAATTTCATGAAAACTGCAACGAAATGAAACAAAATATCAAGGCATATAGCGAACATCACCCAATAGCGTGCGCCACAAATGTTAAAATGCAAAAGTACAGCTATGCTCCAGATGTTCGCATTTTCAAACATAATGTATAGATATGCATGTGGTTTTCGCCAGAAAATGAAAGACTGTAACTACATGTTTTCATTGTGGTTGACAGATGACTAAATAGAAATTAACACAATTCAATCCGTACACGTAATGAACTTACCTTGTCTAGATTTCCTTATAATCACATTCTTCCGTAAACAATAATTAGCCCTACAGCTTAACTGCGGATAAAACAACCCAATGGCAACGATCTTCTTGCTGTTGTTATCTTGTGTGTAGCCGATATATAGAGATTAAGTGTGCTAAACTGTGGCAATCTCTCATCCTTATAAATCTCAAGTGTCTAGCAACATTCATGACTGTCCGGCTAGCGTATCTGTTGGTATGCTCGCTACCCGCTCGGCGCAAGTGAGTTTGGTTGGTCGTCACCATACCGGATATGTGGGGTTTCCTACGGGTAATCCGGCTTCCCCCCACTGCACAAGACCAAAGCAAAATATTTCAGTAAAAGAGAAATTGCTGAAAATTGCCACTATGAATCAAAATTAGCGACCAACTTTCGATGAGTCTAAAAGAAAAATTAGGCAGGGTGCTGGAACACAAAACGGGTCCTCACAAAATGCAGCTTTGGTGCGGAAGGAAATATCAACTTAAATCATTTTTTTTTATATAACGCAAATTGTTGTACGCGGCTTTAATGTTATATCATAACAAGATGTAATTTATTATTAGGGATATATTTTGCACATTTCACATATAATGGTTAGTTAATATATACTAGATACAATGCTATTACATCTAGACCTAATATAGATGAATATACGGTGACCTCTTAGATAAAATGACACACGTACTATCTTACAATAACCACATGGGACACTATTGGGAATATTTCTTATCACATGTTTATTGCGCGATAAAAACGCACACATGTCAATGGAGCCATCGAGGGGGATTTTTAACTCTTCTTTGAAACAGAAAATACCATGAAAGCGGAAAGTGCACAGGCTAATCCAGGAGGACACTTTACGCACATGCATTAAGCCATGGTTTCCCACTACACGCCTCATATTTTTATTGCATACAGCAACTATTTGTGTGGCCATTGTTCTTTTTTAAATCGTACTTTTCCATTAAATTTCATATAGACCTAGATTCTCTAATATCAATAACGGTATTAACACCTAAGAAAGCCAAAGGCTAAACTTCGTAAAATACTCTGAAATACTTCTTTTCTTAATTTATCATAGTTAATCTTTGCGATCTGTTAGCAAAACAAAAACGAGTATATGAAATATGATATTGCGGTGCTATAATCAGAAAGTAAGTATGTGTCTTGCTTTGGACACAATACTATTCCAAAATCGCCAATTAAAATATGTATTAATTATTTAGACTATACTTTAGGCTTTAATTAAAGTCTCACCGTACTATTGTTTGTAACGTAACTTATTGAACATTTGAATATATAATACTGTTGATCACATTGCAATATATAGGTTACTGAGTACCTTTTATATGGTTAGTGTTTCAAACAGGTATTGTTTATACATTAACGAGTTTAAAACTTGTAACAGATATGATGCATTGATTTAATGGATAACAGTACTTACGAAACATATAAATTACTAATTTATACAGTGAAGCAAAATGTAACATATTGAAGATAACACAACAACTTCAACTAATTATCTTGCTCAATGTATGGGATTCAATGACATTTATCTGAAGATACGCGGAGTAAAATCGCTCAGATATCCCGGACAGATATCGCATGTTTCGCCTCTGTCCTACATCACTCCTTGTACCTCGGTAAACCATTTTGCATATGATAAATCAAATTTCAGACATAACATGTCGTCCGCAATTGACAGGTTGGTACATATTTTGATTTTTTCGGCGATTTTAGTCAGTATAAATTAGGGATGTCAACGAATATCCGCATAACCGGTTATCCGGTTACTATGTACATATCCGGTTACCAAGTTAGGAACCGAATATTCGTATAAAAATTGAAAATCCGATTTGTATCGTTTATTTAGGCATACACACGCCCTTCTTGCATGAATATTATGAACACAACACACCTATAGACCTCTACAGGAGGTATCCACCTCGTACTGCGGACGTGTCATTAACACACCCCTCGGTCGGAATACGATTATCATAAAACTACAGGTGGTGCTTTCACACCACACTACCTTTGACAGGACTATTAAACAAACAAGATGTCACAATCGATTATGCCAATATGGTGCGTCCCTCTTGATAAGAGATGGTTCTTTAGCAGTTAACAATGCCAATTAAAATAACATACAATAACATTGGGGTACTTTAATTGAAGGGCATAACAACATTGCACGCTACACAAAACAAACAAAACGCACAATTTACGACCAGAACTCGACGTAGCTAGTTACATGTACTTTTTCAATCATGAAATATTATTGTATTGTCAAAATAGAAGTATCGACTAGATGTGAACTTAAGTTTGCAACTTTAAGATGTGTCAGATTCCGGTCGCCAATGCCGATCTATACGGTTATCCGGAAAGTATCCGGATATTTCATACGAATAATCGGATACCAATTTTGGTAGCCGTTGACATCCCCAGTATAAATACAAAATTACTGTATACATGTTTAAAGTAATGTCCAACGCCATTATGTATTAAGTGTATTGCCAGAAATCTACGTTTTTCTAAGAAGAAATATATCAATTGTCTGGAGGAACTACAAAATCTAAATCGACAAAGTGAGCTAAACCGTTAGAGAATAATGATATAATATATCTAGAAGGGCATTCAAACGTGCATTAGTTGATACTGTAGGGATTTCTGGGGTTAAATCATTTATAAATTGGAATGGTAGGCTCATTTACGGATAAAGCCGAACTTTTTGAAGAAAATGTGTGAATAAAGTCCAAACTTAAACTGGATGAAGCACAAGCTGAATGATAAAACGAGTATTTTTTGCAAAAGAACGTGTGTTTAGTGCTATTGTTCATTACATATTTTAATTATATATACATAGTTTTAACATATGTAAAAGAAGAAAAATTAAAAAAAAAAGTACAATGTAGTATATACAAAACGAATAAGGCCAACATGGTCCATGATAGTCATTAAATAAAAATTATACAAATAGGAAAAAATAATATTATCATGTTTAAGAAAGAGAAATGCAATATATATATTATTTGTATCTAAGTAATACACAAATGTAATCTGTACTGTATTCTAATGCTTTACAAAAATAATTTATATCTTATTAATACATAAAAGGTATCTGTAATGTATTATCATGCTTTACACAAATAATTGTTATCTCAGTAATACATAACAGTGATCTTTACTGTATTATCATGCTTATTTCTTTATATTTAAGTAATTTAAGTTATAAGTGAAGTTATTGGTACTGTATTTTCATGCTTTTCAAAAATAATTTATATCTAAGTTAAACCAAAGTAATATGCACTGTATTCATAAAAGTGATCTGTACTGCAAGTAACTTAATACAATAGCATAAATCATCATATACTGACACTATTTGTCATTTCAGAAGCTCTACATGCATAAACAGCTAGTAACTTGATAGTATTTGGATTCTGTGAGGAAAATAACTCTGTGTTTTTTAACATGCTTTGGTGACGTCTATAATATACTGATATATGTATTGTAGTTTTGTCTTGTTTGTTTGTAGATGTTACATTCAAAAATAAAATGATAATCATCTTCGAGAACAGGGCAAACTGGGCAAACACTATATTACTAATATCGGTGTTATTCCACCTGTCCTTCTCGATGTTAACACATTTAAGGTTAAAATGAAGTTCAAAACAGAAGATTTTTTTTAAATAGTGCCCTTGAATAGGTATTTATGCCTTGGACAAAAGTGTCAGGAAGTATTTGCTTAAACACAGAAAATAAACCATTGAGATCACCAACACATTGTGCCAAGCAGACATAATAGAATCCAAATGAACTTACAATATATTTCACTTGACTTGCCGAGTTGGTTTACTTTCAATATCGTCCAGCATAAGTTCATATAACATTTTAATGAATTTATGTTATGGAGAACAGATCATCTTAAACCAGTACTTTATTATATTTGTTTTACTCAAAGTTAAACAGTCAAGTATCCCTGTCTCCGATAATATAAAGTCATTTTGTGTGCTGATTTTCGCACCAATTCTTCCTACACCATTTAATAACATATTTTAAATTTAAAAAAGCAATTCTATTGTTGTTTTTTATTGACATTACAAAGGCATTTGATTACATTGATTACCAGATGTTCCATGGTATACCAATTATCTGAGATATCTCAAACAATTTAAGAGAAGAATAGAAGAAATCTAAAAAACTAGTTTGACCGAAAAAGTGTACCAAAAAGTCAAAAACTGCTACACAACTGAACTGACTGTCGCTAAAAATGAATTATATCAAGGCAAGATTGAGCAAACGGAGGGCAACCCCAAAGCCCTGTACAAAGTAACATTGAAACTACTTCGGATGCAGAAAGACAATCCTCTACCATCAGTTGCTAGTGATGTAAATCTGGCTAATGACTTCTTGTGTTATTTTACGGTCAAAATTGCAAAGCTCAGAGACACCTTAGACAAGATTGATCATGAACCAGCATCTCGAACTGTTGAAACTCTGTTTGCTGACAACAACAGGCCATCTTTTTAAAAGTTTAGGCCAATGACTGAATCTGATGTAGCCCAGCTCATCAAGAAATCAAAATCAACAATTTGTGAACTAGATTTTATTCAGATCACTTGCATCCGGTACATTTCCACAAGAATGGAAGACTGCTATGATAAGACGTTTATCGAAGATAAAAGGTCTTCCCCTGGAGCTACAGAATTAAAGACCTGTCTCAAACTTGTTATTTCTGTCCTAGATACTTGAGAAAGTTGCTCTTCAGCAAATTGTTGGACACATAGAATCAAATAATCTTCTTCCGTCCTATCAAAGTGCGTATAAAAAAACCACGGCATTGAGACTGCAATAATCAAAATGTATAGTGAACTGTTAGGTAGGGCCGATATTAACCAAGTGACCATCGGTGTAATGATTGACCTCAGTGCTGCTTTCGATATAATGGGCATTCCTATTGTGCTGCAGACCTTAACTAATAAGTTTGGTTTTAGTGGAACTCCTCTAAAATGGGTATAATCATATTTATCAAATAATACAATGAAAGTAGTAATCAACAACAGCTCCTCTAACATGGGAAAACTGAAATATGGTGTTCCTCAAGGCTCGTGCGCTGGGCCAGTGACCTTCACCCTCTATATTGCTGCATAGCGCGGAGTTGTTTCAAAATATCCAGTTGTGTTACATGGGTATGCAGATGACCACAAGGTTGCGTTCAGTTTTCAAGCTTGCAGTCATGTGAATGAAACTTCCGTTCTTGAAGGCCTAAATGCTTGTATTGACGACATCATTGGATGGATGACACAGCACAAATTAAAGATGAACAATTTTAAGACAGAAATTATTATATACGGAACACCTCATCAGTAAATATCAGTAAACATCTCCAGTATTGTCGTAGGTGGATGTGAAGTAGCATCTGTTGATAAAGTAAGAGACCTAGGTGTGTTGATGGAGAGTACTATTGGATTTGATAGCCACATCAGAAAGAAATGTCAAATAGCAAACATACAAATCAGAAATGTGAAAGGCATTCGGAAGTATCTTTCCAAAAAATCAACATAGACACTGGTTCATGGGCTTGTTCATTCACATATTGATCTTTGTAATGGGCTGTTCGCAGAGATACCAGTATATCAAATTTAAAAGAGAGCAAAATTGAAGAATCATGCAGCGCGGGTTGTTATGAATGTTGGGATGGACAAAAGCAGCTCTGAATTACTGAAAGCATTGCATTGGTTGTCAATTCTAGCAAAAATTATGTTTAAAATTATCGTTCTAGTATTTAGAAATCTGCATGGAAGTGCTCCTTCATATCTGGAAACTATGATGAAACAAACTAGTGGCACATACAAACTACGATCTACAGACATTGCGCAACTCTGTGTTCCAATAACTAAGACAAAACTAGCAGATAGATCTTTCTCTGTTGTTGGACCTAAATGGTGGAATGCTCTGCCTAAGAACATAAGGTGCATCTCAGATGAAGGCCAATTCATGTGAAGTTTGAAAACACACCTCTTCACCATTTTTCGCAAGTGTTAAATCTATGTAAATGTAAAAAGTTTTACTATGCATGACAGTGAAGCGCAACAGAATATGCAACATGAAAGTTTGCGCTATACAAGTGCTCCTTTGATTGATTGATTGATTGATTGATTGATTGTAAGGGATATCCTTGGTACAGAATATACAGACTCGGTATTCGAGGACGACGTTTTACAGTTATAAAAGCAATGTTTACTCATGTGTACACGAAAGTAAGACATCATAATGATATTGGAACTGTATTTGAGAGTCATTTAGGTCAAGACAAGGCGAGTATTTTGTTCCCGATTCTTTTTTCTTTGTATATCAATGACATGGAGGATATATTGTAATCAAAAGGGTATTGATATAGGTATGTTAAAATGCTTCCTACTCCCGTATGCCGACGGTAGAGGGCAAATACGTTATATGTTGTTCCCATTTCGCTCGACATTCAGCTTGTGCTTCCAGCAATACACGATACTTTTCAGCCCAGTTTGATTGCTTACTTTTAATCAAATTTGTGAACAATTTACCTATGACACTTAACATTTGGGTTATTTAAATCTTTCTTATGTATTGGTACAATAAAACATTTGGTCCATTTATTTAGAAACAGCCAACACATTATATTTTGTTAAACAATTTAAGCAAATACGGAGGCAGTTCATCTCTGCTGTTTATTATCAATTCATTTAAGATCAGATCTGGTCCCGCACTTTTTCCAGTTTTTATACTGGCAGTCCCTTTGAATAATTCTTCATCAGTAAAGTATTACTGTGATAAGGACCTTAACAATGTTTATGACCATAAAATTGTTGCACACTGCTTTAGTGAACTTGTGTGGTCAACAAAATTAAAATCTCGCTCAAAATGGTGTCAATGCATACATTTATAGCATTTACATAAAGCACTCTTATACAAGTTTGGTTATTATCCATTCAGTTTTAAAAAAGAGTTTGGACGTTATCGCCTAAAAGTTAGGGCTTTATTAATTTTACGTTATATTGTCCCACGTAAATAACAATATAACGCGATTTTTGGTGCATGTAAACAAGACATGAAACAGATATACAAAAAAGAATGGCTGATACGTAAGGTCGTACATTAATAATTGCAAAAACATTAATTGATCAGTACTTGTTTACATAAAATATTGCCAACTTTACTGATTTTTCTACATTCTTTACACAATTCATACTGATTGGCCAAATAATTGCCATTAGGAATTGTTTGTAACAGCGCATGATACGTACAAAATATCATTGTATCGTGTGCGATATTTTAAATGTTGAAACTTACCTTAAAGATATGAGTTTTTGTAAATAAATTATGGCAATAAGTAATTTGTCCGACATGCTTTCTCTGAAATTTAATTTAGCATCTGAAAATTGGTTTACCGACGTACTGGGGTGTACATTAAGCCTCATAAACGCGCGCTATCCGTCAACGTAGTAGATATAATCCAAAAATAGTCCGCGATTTTTCCTTGTTGAGTCTTATATGTTACTTAATACATTGCCAAACAAGTATGTATTATATTTGCAATAAAAAGGCATAACGTTCTTATATAAATACATGATAAATATACCAAACGCATAAAACATTATAATTTAAAATACCCTAAAAGAACACAACCCGAATTCAAGTACAAACGTTTACAGTGAGGATTCTTAATTTCGAAAACAGGATATAAGAGGCTTCGTGTGTTGTATAATAATGTATGCGTTATTGCTTGTCGCAGTGCAGAGACCTCCCTAATGCCCAAACAAGAATAATTTTAAATGCTATATTGTTTGTGGTTAGAGCAGTATTTACATGCACAACTACACTGCTATAGTTTGGATACGTTTATAGGGTAAACATGGATTAGTGCAAAAGTGAGGTTTTCTAACTTGTTTGATCTGTGAAAATAGCAATGAGTTTTAATATTTTATATAATGAATCCACCATAATATTTTGCCATATGGCGTTTGTCAAAAATATGTACATGTAACCTATTTCGGATGAATGATATTCTCCGACTGCGAATACTTTCCATGGATATAAAGTCAACACAATTATTTTATACATATCGTATATCATTTACCCATTTACCCATTTAATCATATACAAATATAATTAATGAGATAAAATATTGTATATGACCGATGCAATGGCTAAGCACATGATTAACGCCTGTTGTACTAGATTAACTATCTCATGCTGTTGTACTAGATTAACTATCTCATGCTGTTGTACTAGATAAACTTTCTCATGTTGTTGTACTATATTAACTTTCTCAATGCTGTTGTACTAGATTAACTTTCTCATGCTGTTGTACTAGATTAACTATCTCATGCTGTTGTACTAGATTAACTTTCTCAATGCTGTTGTACTAGATTAACTTTCTCATGCTGTTGTACTAGATTAACTATCTCATGCTGTTGTACTAGATTAACTTTCTCATGCTGTTGTACTAGATTAACTATCTCATGCGCACAACGATTCTGATGGGCGCATTTGCAAAAAAGGGTAACTTTGTACATTTTACAATGTCTCCATTTATTTTTTGCTGTCATATATCCAATACCAGTTGATTTTCACTGACAATCATTCCAATGCCTGGTGTGTTTTTTCAACATATTGGTGTAGTCATTTAATGTCACACATTCCCCATCACCCCTTTTAATACAGTACATCACATTCCAGTTATTCGGCTAAATTTTGCTAAGTTTTCCCAGCAAATTGTAAGACTCTGTTCCTGTTTAGTGTTATGTTGACATGACTCTTCTTTTCCCCCTGTCATGCTTGTTTCTATCCTTTCCTGTCTTCATTTCTGTTCTTGCTTCCTTCCTTTCGTTTCTTCGTATCTTTATTTGCTCTTTTCCTTTTCTTGCATGTTTCCTTGCATGCTTCCTTCATTGATTCCGTCTTTCCTTCCTTTATTCCATTCTCCTTCTTTTTTATCTTCTTTTCGTTCGCGTGTACGCTGACATCTGAGTTACAGCGACAACTACCGACGTATCAATTTATACTCGCAAGGTTTGACATCGAGCTACACAACTAAATAACCTATTTGTATTGGTTTCCGCTGATTTCACGCACTTTTACAAAATTACCTTTTCCTAACTTGATCGTTTCCTATTACAGATGCAGTGTCTGTGACGCGTCTTCAACGATGACTTCTAACTGGAGATGCATATTAAGTCGCATTCTGAATCGACTGGGAGAACCACGAGTGAAATCTTCGGGGAGATCGTGGACAGCAAAAACATCTGGAGTCATACAAATGAACGTTTCCAAGTGATCGCTGGATATCCAACCTACAAACAGATCGGGCATAGAGCTAGTGAGATATTAAAGGGGCAGTGTGGCGTCTAAGCGGGGGTATAAGATATTAAAGGGGCAGTGTGGCGTCTAAGAAGGGGGAATGAGATATTAAAGAGGCAGTGTGGCGTCTAAGCATGGGGATGAGGTATTAAAGGGCAGTGAAGCGTCTAAGCAGGGGGAATGAGATATTAAAGGGACAGTTTTGCGTCTTAGCATGGGGAATGAGACATAAAAGGGGCAGTGCGGTGGTTCAACAGGGGGAATGAGGTATTTAAAAGGCAATGTGGTATTTAAACAGTGGGAACGAGATATTAAAATGGCAGTGTGACATCTAAGATAGCAGGCGTTGTAAAAATGAAAAGAAAAAAATGTTAGTTATACCGTAAATCTGTAAAGTGAGCAAAATACTTCAATAAACAAAATTATTATTTTGTTTATTTGTGCAATCTGTGTGAAGTATATATTTCAAAAAGATAAAAAAAACTGATTCTATCTTTACGTATCTTTATGTTTATTCCTATAGATTTGTTTTAGCTTTTTAATTGATTTGTTAGGTTACTTATATTGCAAACACTGTGCAACTTATTAAGTACCAGACGCAATTATTTAACCCCATTCTAACCTTCTGTTTAATTAATTGGACAACACTTGTATATTCTAGTATAACTTTGTATAAGAAGCTTCTAGTTTTCATATCCTATAATTGTCCATCAATTTATCACATTTACTGATGTAGCAATTGTTGCTATTATTGTAATTTTTTACCTGTATTATGAATAGTAAGAAACAAAGTTAATGTTAATAATATCAATAATTTGTAACAATTAAAACCAAAAGTAAAATTTAAAGAAGTCAAAGTTCAAAGAATCCTATTAGGGCTTCCATTAAGGGAAGTTTGGGAGTAATTTACTCCCAGTTTTTGTCACAGGACTTCCATAATTGCAGCCATGGAAGTTGCAGAACTTCCAAAATTTCAGCCATGGGATTTCCATCATGTAGGGATGAACAAGTTAGAAGAAATATTAAGTAATTGATATAATGTTAACCTCTTTCACTGAATAAATTGGCATATACACACTTGATGAAAAAGAACTGGCATTAAAACACCTTGAATTGTTTACATTACTTAAATTCTGAAATAATCAGGACTTGTGTAGCGCAATACTGTCTAAACTTTCAAATATTATAGCAACACTTTCAAAATCAGAGGCCAGAAATTTCAAAATTCAGTTTTTAAAAGTTAATGAAAGCCCTGTCCTGTCATTTACTGAGATGGATTAGTATTTGAGAAAGAATGGTACTATAATCAATAACAACATCAATAATTATGTAGTTTAACAGTTATTTGGTGCATGGAATTTTAATGCACGTCAACCATTAGTTATCTGACTTACATTTACAGTTGTACAGTGTTAGTTGATTTGTTTTGATGCAAATTGCCTTTATGTAACAGTAACATTAATCTGTCTGTCATTGTGTTTTTGTTTTTTATGTTTATTTATGACTAACATGTTCAGTATGAACGATTTTTCATAATCGCATTCAATCACATGCTTTCCATAATTATTACATCAACATATATTAACCACTACATCCAAACTACTTACTAATATGTACAACACTTGATCATAAATTGATTAACTATTTTATGATTTTTAAAGAGGGAATGTAGGATTTTGTACAAAAATTGTAATGTAAAACCATCCATTGATTCTAGTGCTGACATTATGTTGTTTAAATTATATAATAAATGTTTAAAATAACCCATCTTTAGAAATGCGTATTATGAGAGAAATTTAAACCTAAAATAACACATTGCTGCACAGCGAACTATTATATACATGTATATACAGAATCCAGACGAGTCAGCTTGACTGTTAGCGCATGTGCAGTTTTTACTTTTTCATTCAAAACCGAATGTTATTGTAGCGTTGCTGTAGGATAAAGTTCGGATATATTTTGCATTTTTTATAAGAAATATAGTTTCGTCAATGTTGACGTTTTTTATGTTATATAAAACGGCTTTTTGTTTGTGGGTAACGAAAGAGACCTGAACTAAATCTAAAAAATAAAAATCAGACACTCCCTCTTGAAGTGAAATTATGAAATGTTTTTTATTTTAGTACAACTACTCTAAACACACGCATAATTAATCATTTTCATGTCAAACCCATGTTTTCATTAGCATTTCATATGCATAATGTAACTTAATGTTCCATAATTAACCATTGTCAGGTTAACTCACATTTATTGTTATCATTTCAGTTAAGTTACATTTTGCCATTTCATACCATTAATAATTTAACATGCTACATTTGATAAGCACGGCAGCAAATACACAGTAATTTACACATATGCACAATGCGCCTTACTTTACCCATTTCATGTAAAATCGCATGTTTTAATTGTCATTACAGACGAATTAACTTGTCATAACACATTCCCTTCTAGAGTCTGTCAGTACTCTGTAGACGCAAATCAGTGTACGACAAATCCGTACCCAGAGCTTAGTGGATACCAATAATTTCCATTGGGCTTCTACAATTTCAGACTGCAAGCCCAGCGGGCTACTATTAATTATTGTTGAATCTGTATTGAAGTATTATAGATGAGGCGTGTTATGGGATAACCGGGCTCAATGCAAAGGCGTAAAGTGTCGTCCCTGTGCGGACTGCACAGGCTGATCCGGGACTTCACTTTCGACTGCACAGGCTGATCCGGGACGTCACTTTCTACTTTTATGATACTTTCTGGTTTACTGAAGTTTCTTCTAAACATAAATACACTGTAGGCAGAAAGTGCCGTTCTGGATCAGCCTGTGCGCACCGCACAGGCTGATCCGGGATGAGATCCGTGATGACACTTTTCGCACTTGCATGAAGTCTGGTTTTTCCACGACACACCCCATACATAATATAAACTTAATGTCTTAAATAATTAATAAAGATTATTCGAATCAACTAGAACATGTTGGAAAAGCTTATTCGCATTTCTGAAATAATTTGAAAACTATATTGCTCGTCTTTCTGTTCACTGTGTTATTCATGTAAAACGTATCTGGCTAGTAGCGCTACTGATTAAAAATTCTAAGCATGTTGTCATTTTGTGACTTTAACCCTGCATTACGTTTTATTTCCTTGCAAGGTATTACTTTTTGTTACATTACCATATCTTTACATGGTAAATTACCATCGCATTTCCTAATATTACTTGTGAATTAGGTTAAAATACCATTGGATTTTGTAAAATTACCATTGCTTTATGGCACATTACCATTGTATTTGGTTAGATAATTTTAAGCATTACATTTTGTGACTTGCATTATTTTAAAATGCCATTGGATTTTTTCAAATTACCATTGGATTTTGATAGTAATCACCTTTTTGTAAATATGTAAAATTGACATTGTTTAACATACTGTCTGTATATAGGTGCATTTTGAGGTCATTTGAAAAATCTTCATTGCTGAAGGCGATCTCTGTAGATAATAGTTGTTTTGTTGTGCCATATGAAATACATGTACTCTGTATCCAAAGGTTACATAGAAAATCCAGTGTTCAAGTTTTTATGTTATCCCTTTTGTTTTGCTGTGTACATTTTATTCTGAATCAAAATTTAGATTTGCTGCTTATACGTACATGTCAACCAAAAAATGAATTACTGACATCTGAACATTTTAGGAGTTAAAAGAACAATGTATAGACTATGTGCAGTCTGTAGCAATGTACGAATCAACAATCCACTTAAAGTAATAATTACATTATTTCCTTCGAGCCAATCATTCGTTGTTCCCCCATTCTTTGTGAAACTTCTTTGTCGGTTCAACATGCAGAGTTCAGTTTTTTGTTGATATCAATACATATGCCACTGCTGGTGTCATAGTTTATGTTGATGTCACAATTTATATCAGTGTTGATGTAAATGCTGATGTCATAATTAATGTCATCGCCGATGACATAGTTTATGTCAATGTTGATGGCATCGCTGATGTCACAGTTTATGCCAATGTTGATGTCGTCGCTGATGTCATAGTTTATACCAATGTTGATATCATCGCTGATGTCACAGTTTATGTCAATGTTGATGTCATCGCTGATGTCATAGTTTATCTCAATGTTGATAAATCGCTGATTCCATAATTTATGTCAATGTTGATATCATTGTTGATGTCATACTTTATGTCAATATGATGTCATCGCTCATATTTTATGTCAGTGTTGATGTTATTTGTTTATGTCATCGCTGATACCATACTTAACAATGTCCATGTAACTTCAATGTTGCCAGTATATAATTATTCTGTTGCCAGTGTATGGTGTACATGGTAGGACCGTTAGCCAAATGCTTATGTTTTAATGTACATGTTATAACGTTTGGCCTTCTGCTTTTCCTGTTCAATGCCTTAGCTGAACGTACATATGCTAAAATCAAAAGTAATATATTTTAATTATTTCAATTTGTTTTTTGAAATAAAACTTGGGGCTTTTGTCGCTCATATTTTTTTCTTGATATTTCAAGCTAGTGTACCTATTTAGGAAACTTAAATATAAATGTAATGTTCATCCGTAATTTTGTCTTTTGTTCGTTTTGAGTTATATGGGCACTTCTGTGTATTCAAACACAAACTAGTCAATGTTGTGATTAGAAATGATTTGGTTATACACTGAAAACAAAATAAAAACAAACAAAAAACACTATAAAACTGTTGTTTGTTATGTCGTGTACTTGTCTGTTATTTAGTTATTCAGTTATCTTGTTTTCTGAGATTGCGCTAGCAGTATAAATCATTAAGTTTTACTAAGAACAGAACCAATACTGTGGTGTCTTAAAAAGTCGACGAACCAGTATCATGACGTCTTTAATGTTAAATTACCAGTACTGTGGTGTCTTAATACTTAACGAACCATACCATGGCGTCCTAAAAGTTAAATAACCAGTATCATGACGTCGTAACAGTTAAATAACCAGCAAAATGACGTCGTAAAAGTTAAATAACCAGTTCCGTGACAAAGCAAAAGTTAAATAACCAGTACCATGGCGTCGTAAAAGTTTAATTACTAGTACCATGACGTCGTTGAAGTTAAATAACTAGTAATGTGGTGTATTCAAAGCCAACGATCCAGTGCCATGACGTTTTAAAATAAAAAAAAGAAACACACAGTACTGTGGTATATTCAAAGTTAAATAACCAGTACTGTGACGTCTTAAAAGTTACCAAACCAATAATTTGTTGTCTTAAAAGTTAAATAACCTGTACCATAACGACTTTAAAGTTAAACAACCAGTACTGTGGCGTCCTAAAGGTAAAAGTAGCAGTACTGTTGCGTCTCAAAGTTAAATAACTAGTACCACGACGTCTTATAAAGTTAGATAACCATGCAGTACCATGGCGTCCTAAAAGTTATATTATCAGTATCATGGCGTCCTAAACGTTATATAGCCAGTATAATGGCGTCCTAACAGTAATAAAGCCAGTATCATGGCTTCCTAACAGTTATATAGCCAGTACCATGGCGTCATAAACGTTATATAGCCAGTATCATGGCATCCTAACAGTTATATAGCCAGTACCATGGCGTCCTTAATTGTATATAGTCAGTACTATGGCGTCCTAACAGTTATACAGCCAATACCATGGCGTCCTCAAGTTATATAGCCAGTACCATGGCGTCCTCAAGTTATATAGCCAGTATCATGGCGTTCTAAACGTTATATAGCCAGTACCATGGCGTCCTAAACGTTATATAGCCAGTGCCATTGCGTCCTAACAATTATATAGCCAGTATCATGGCGTTTTCAAACTTTTAAGAAACAGCACTGCAATCGACATTGTTGTATATCTTGATCATATTGCACAGGCTTATGTCTATAAACATTATGAATTAAGCATGTCGGAAGTTTTATTTTCTAAGCATTCATTGTACAATGTGTATATAATTAAGAATAATAATATTTAGCTAATTAATTTGTTAGTCACCGGTGTGCGTGAATGCGGAAACCTCGGCAACGCATTTAGTGGAAATAAAAACAAAACCAACATCGTTTGGCTTGAGGCTATTGTAAACCGTATTTTGACATTGAATTATTGAACATTTAGATAGATTTAGGCCGCGTTTCCATGATTGCGTATCCGTATAAAAATCCAATACATTGAAAATCGTTGGACCGGTTCCATGTCTCCCTATCCGTTTCCGCATGTGCATGTCCGTATAGTGCCTCCATATAGAATCGCTCGCTGAGTGATTTTATGTGGATACGGGCAGCATACGGACGCCATGGAGCAAGACAAAGTGCATGTGCATGCTGTGTAAACTATTTTAAAATATAGATATTGACTTATATATTATAAGAAGTACGCAATTTGTTAAATGCTAATAAAGTGAAAGGAATTTGCTGAAATCGAAAAAAAAAACATATGCTGTCATATGTAGAGACTTCGTTGGCATCAGTTCAATAATCATTAATTGTAGAGATTTTGTTTTATTTCACCGCAATAACTAGCACTAAAAATGAGAATGCTCGTCTAATATTGACATTTTGATAGTCTCAGAATCAAACTGGAAGACAATAATAAACACACGGAAGTGAAATTTAGCGGATACGTATGCTGATACGGATCCGTATAAGGATACGAAAACATGCATTTCGTTCGAAAAATTAATTATTCGTTGAATTTCCACGTTTTTTATATGCTTTGAAATACATTTTTCAAGGATTGTGTTACACTGAGTAATATAAGTCGTTTAAACTATTATTTGAATGAACCAAACCAGTCTTTCGCAAAACACGATACAATTTTACCAGCTTTTTTAGCAATATTTACAGTTCAAACTTTCGAAAATGTAAATGAAGCAAACTTAAAACATGCTATTATTATAATCTTCTTTCCTGGCAAGTAGAAAAGTCCATAAAAAGTGCTCGATTTTAGTTATAGAATATTTGTACGAATCCATTGATAATCGGCAATCGTCTTAATATATTGTCTTTCTAGAAACGAACTGCCGTATCCAGTTGCTTAATTATACAATTTTGTAACGACCGTTAACATTTGCATAAGTGTTCTATGTTTGTATGTATTTAAATTTATTTGAAGGAATCATCTTGTTTTTTCATAAAACAATTATGACAGAAAAGTTTCACATAAACAGTTTGAATACGAATATACATCGTACTGTAGATTAGACGTTATCGCGATTCGACATTCCGGTTACATTTAGTTCTTAGAGCGGTAGAAACAAAGCAACAAATACTTATTTGGAATATGTGTTAATACTATTTTTACAATGAAACGATAAAAAAAGCATTCTTTATTCGATCTAAGTGTATACGACAGCTGATCTATAAGATTGAAAAAAAGAGCGAGATAATTACCAATTATGTTTACTGGGTTGCCTTACTGTGACAATAAACTTGTTCAACAATTTCAAAAACATCCTCTTTCAATGTAACGATGGTTATTCGGTAATTTTGAGAAATTATTAATTATTTTTGTTCATAGTGGACCAAAACTGGTATAATTTTAGAAGTGTAAGCTCGAGAATAACAGAAAATACAGTGCAACAATTAATAACGACCAGTCATATCACTCGTCGAAACGCGGTAACCATAGCAACAATCATCCAACAGACCATACTCGCATGAGTACAAAATGCAAATAGATAAAACTGTCTTTATATTACCTTGACGTCATCTGATAAAGGTGATGCATTCACACAGTTTAAAATCGCATCAGCAGTACCAACGCAGTAATCATAACAAAGCCGCTCGAGGCTGTGCAAAAACCGGCGTTATCCTGGGAGCCACTTCCAGTTCGGCTGCTCGATGCTCCACTGCCGCTACTTCCATCTCCCGAAATTCCACCGCCATTACTTCCGTTTGACTGGGAACCGCTACCAAGAGATCCACTGCCAGATGTACCGTTTCCATTAGATCCACAGCCAGATGTACCGTTGCCATTAGATCCACTGCCAGATGGTCCGCTACCATTAGATTCAGTGCCAGATGTACCGCTTTCATTAAATCCACTGATAGATGTACCGCTACCATTAGATCCACTGCCAGATGTCCCGCTGCCATTAGATCCACTGCCAGATGTACCGTTTCCATAAGATCCACTTCCAGATGTCCCTCTTCCATTAGATCCACTGCCAGATGTTCCGCTTCCATTAGATCCACTGCCTGATGTACCGCCTCCATTAGATCCACTGCCGGATATCCCGCTTCCATTAAATCCACTGCTATTCGTTCCATTACCATACATTCCGTTACCAATATTTCCACTTCCCGTAGTTAGACCCCCATTACTTCCACCTCCCGCATTCAAGTTGCCGTCACTTCCCCCTCCAGGATTCGCTTGCGCCAAAATTGTAGGAGCTTAAAATGAAAGATTATACAATTAAAGACAATGCACATTCTCGTTCGTGATATTTAAATAAATTTACTTTAGCTAATTGTGTTTAACTGATATTTTAATTTTTTTCCAGTAAAGAATCATTTAAATGACTCTACGATCCAGACGGTGATCCGGATGACCATAAAAATCTTTCCATTTTGTTTATTGGCATTTTGCAACCTTTAAAGAACGACGGCCGAACGACGGACAGGCGGGCCGGCGGATAGGAGGTTTCGGATGGACGGACAAGCGGACGGACGGGAGGACAGGCAGACAATAAGACAGTACGACAGACATACAGACACACATAGACGGATGCAAGAACAGACAGACAGACAGACGGAGACGGACGGACAGACAGTCGGACGGACGGACAGACGGTAACAAAAGCATAACCTCCTTGGCAACAGTAAAAATGGCCTACTTTTAAATAATATATTTCGCGGTGTCTAAAGTTTGTGCATTATTTAACAACAAATAGATAGCACGGTTTTATAATCGCGCATTTTCATTTTTAATAATTTTTTTTTAAGAATTATTATGCAAAACGAATATCTTCGCTGATCTTACATTCGCGCAATTTGGGACCAAAAAATATGCAAAATTTAGACCACCGCGAAGTAAAACGACTTTAAGGTACCCTCCTTGGTGGGAGTAGTATGATCAGCCTATCAGTTCTTACCCGTTGCTGTGGTTATCCTCAGGTTGCAACCAAACTGGATGGAGAAGTCAGGACACGACACATTGTGCCCGGGCATGGGTCTGCAGTGGAGGCCTCTGATTGGGTCACACGTGGCAATGAACATGCGTATCGAGTCGTTCAGTTGACCTGAAAAATGGCGTAGTGGTAGTGGTAGTGAAGTTGTTGTTGGTGGTGGTAGGTAGTGTGGAGGTAGTGGTGGGTTAGTTGTGGTTGTAGTTGATGATGAGTTGGACTGAGCAAATGTAGTAGCTACGGTAGTGAGTGTAGTGTTTGTGATGGTGGGGATGTCGATTGTATTAGTGCTTGTAGCGGTGGTTGTGTTGGTTGTCATAGAAGTGGTAGTTCAAGTAGTAGTTGTGATAGTGGTGTGGCTTGGGTTGAACGTGGTGGTAGTAGTAGGGGTGGTACTGGTGTTGGTTGTGGTAGTGGGGTGGTATTCAGATGGTGGTGATAGTGGTGGTAGTGGTTTCGGAGACGTTGGTGGTGATGTTGGTAGTGATAGTGGTAATTGGATAGTGTGATTGTTGTGATTGTGGTGGTAGTGATGGTTTTGAGGATGGCGTAGGTGGTGGTAGGGCTGGTTGTGTAGGAAGCGGTGGTTTTGATGGTGTTGGTGTTGGAAGTTGCTGTAGGGGCAGTGGTGAAAGTGGTGGTGACAGTGATGGCGGTGAGGTGATGATGATGATATGACTACGATGATATAGTCATTGCTGCTGATGGCAATTAGGCCGGTGATGATTGTTTTTGTTTGACAATGAGGATGATAATAATACTTATTATTATGCTGGTGTATTAATAATGAATATGCTGCTACTGATGCTGCTTATGATAATGACGACGACGACGTCGATGACTACGAGGTTGTAATTATGACAATTACGACGATGATGCAAGTAATAATAAATGATGATGATGACGATGCTGATGTTACTTCCTACCGTAAAAGGGTTCCCCCTTCTCATCCTTGCAATGCGCTGTCAGGTTGGAGCCGTCACTGGTGTCACACACCGCGTCCAGGACGCCGCTCACCGGGGGAGGTTCCGTGTCCGTGCTGGGGAGAGAAGCAAACGTTGGACCATTTGTTCTTATCCTATTTATTGAAACTTGTGAGAGAGGAGTGGGGACAAGATACAGGAATCTGCAGGAACTCTCTGTATCTACTACTACTGCTACTAACACTACTGTTTTTGCTTGTGGTGCTGGTGCTACTCTGTTACTACTATTACTGCTACTACTGCAAGAACAACAACCAAAACAACAACAACTACTACTGCTACTACTACTATTACTACTACTACTATTACTTCTACTACTACTACTACTACTACTACTACTACTACTACGACTATTACTACCACTACTATTACTATTACTACTACTACTACTACTGCTACCACTACTAATGCTACCACTACCAATACTACTACTACTAATAATAATAATACTGCTACTATACACGTACACTACTACTGAGAGGGAACGATCGAGCAAAGTGACAAACAAGAGAAAAATTTAATATAGGAATGATCAAAGAGCAATCCTCGAAACAAACAAATTATGAAAAAAATGTAAGACATGTATATAAATGTTAATTTTTTATGTGCCAAATGTCGACACTTAAAAATGGCATTGTATAACTATAATAACCGTATGCTAATTTTCAAAGACTTACTAACTTATACTAAAAATCGAAAATTTCTCTCAACTTGTATTGTGAACACAGGGTGTGGTATACGCTTGTACATTCGTTTTGCACTGTAACGGACAGTTTGTTGACACGCCCGTCGCGAGTGGCTTACGCACGATGGCTGTCAGGCTAGCGCAGTGGTTGGTACACTCGCTTCTCACCTATGCGTCCCGGGTTCGCTTCCCACTACGCGCATGTGAGTTTAATTAGTGGTCACCATACCGAACAGGTAGGTATTTCCTCCTGGTACTCCGGTTTTCCCCCACAGCACAAGACCACACCAACATTAATATATCTTTCAGTAAAAAATAAAATGCTGGAAATTACAGATATGATTCAAAATTCGTCCCAACTTTCGTGGGTCTCTAGTAATTAATTAGGTAGGAGTGCAGGGACACACTCCGGGACCTCACATTATGCAGTCTCATGTACGAAAGGACCTCATAAACTTCGCAATACACACACGCCCACACACACACACACACACACACACACACACACACACACACACGTGTATGATGTCAAACGAGGACGTCTGTATAAAACACGATAATTGGGGACATCTTTGATTTTTATTATTTTGGTTATTCCTTCATACAAATGACATATTTATGTGTCCCTATTCTTTTAAATACTTTGGTGAAGTGTAAAAATGAATTTTTTTCCATTTGATATTTTGCTATGCAACCGAGGACTCGTGGGTAACACACGCGACAATGTCCGATAATGTAGATTCGGGGACACACATCACATTCATAACATCCCATTCGGGGACATATGGTGCAATTACGTTTTAATATAACGTGTATTTCAAAGCCGTTCATTTGTAGTTCTTTGTTGTGTTGCTTAAACATGTTCCCAGAGATTACCTTTCTTGTTAACGCAGGAGCTATTAAAAAGCATTCATCGTAGTGTTCATTTAATTACCATAGAGTTGTAGTCTAATAAATGTGACGTAGACGCAATGTGTGTGTTACTTTTATATGAGACTAAATTTGCGTGAGAAAATATTATCCTGTATAAAAAGTATCTCAATATTGTCGACCGGCGCCCTACTAGTACTGCTACACCAACTGTGTTTAATCTGACTATGGGCATGTCTTTATGTCCAACTATTATGATATCTTCATGCGTAAAGAAACACTGCAGGTGAAATACTTATCGTTTGAAGCAATGAGGTACCGTTTTTTTAAATAACAAGAATTTCACGCAACATCAAGTATTAATTTTATCAAACTAAATAAAATGTTATCAGCCACAGTTGTCGAATCTTGTGTCATTTTTCGTTAAAAGGGGCATGGGAAATTATTATTTGTTTTGCTTTTTGGAACAAGTCAGACCTATTATGCTCGAAAAGAAAATAAATGTTATTCGGACTCGGTGTTTCCATCGTTTGAAAATCGTAAAAGGATAATTAAGCTTTTTATTAAGTTCAATTTGAGAATTCATATTTGGTTTACATGGTATAGATATACACTCGACAAGTACGTTAATAATTACGTAATAAATGACGTTCATTTATTAAGATTATTAATTTTGTACTAAGCACTTACAAACGAAAGACTTTAATTAATTTTCAATGTAATTCTTATCTCTTTATTAAATATGATTGAACACATGATGTTAATAAATGAATTAATTCTTTGACAAATAAATCGTGGCGGCCTTCTTTTTAAATCTACCAATTGTAACTTTGCGAATTTAATTGACTTTTACTCAAACGTTCCTCTAAACATCATTTATTTATTGAATACATCAATGTTATGCTTCATCTTTAATAATGGGGATTTTCCAGATGCGGTTTTGTCGAGCTTTGACAATATAAAACAGAACGATAAGGGGCCATTTTCCTGAAACATCTTAAGTAATTTATGATCCTTAACCTTAAAATCAACATTTATTTATTTATTATTTCGTTTGTGTAATCAAACTTTGATTACGCTAAGTGTTTATTAATTATCACATATAGTAGTAACTAGTATTTAATATATAACTATAAAAAAGACTCAACAACTTTGTAAAAAAAGAACTTTAATAATTTTTAAACTAAAACTAATTTATTTTAATATACACTTAAGATGTTTCTGGAATACGGTCCGATGAACGAAACAAATACAAAGCGATAAATATTCGGATTAGAACAATACTACTAACTCGGTATCCAAAAGTCAAAAAGGTTCAATAAGATCCACGAATATAGGTTACGGTGTTTTTACATGATAACTGTTAGTTGAAAACTGTTCTTCTATATTCATAATGCATACTATATGAGAAAAAATGATTTTGAATTAATGCGCGTACGGCGCACGGTACATACGTCTTTAAACAAACATTATAATGCGCGTACGGCACACATTCTGCACAACGTCATTACGTCATTTACTTCGACCTCAAAAACCCACTCAGGGTTTTTCAAAGTATTCACCGCCGCACTCGATACAACGTCAGTGCCTATGTCCCACTGCGTGCAAATGTTCTCACACCATGATTAGTCGTACTGTTGGACAATTTCAGTTGTTGATTTCCGTAATTGTGATAGCGACTCGAACCGGCGACCCTTCAACTGCCGTTTAATTGTAGGGAACATCGAGAAATGGAACGAGCACAAATCTGGGGAATATGGCGAGTGTTTGACCGTCCCAAAGCCGATGACACTGATTTCCAACTGTGTTGCCGCTGCTGTATACGACGAAGCATTGTCCGTATGCAATAAAAATGCTCCATGAAGACACTGGGTCGCTTTTCCGCAAAGCATCAGACAGGTCACGTCGGAGAACCTAAATTGTTAAGTTAATGTTATGTTACAAATTGCAGCGAAAGCGTATTTTTAATTAGTTCATTTTAATTATTGACGCAATTTTTAAATTAAATGTACCACAGAAAAACACATATTGAAGTTTACTAACTTTACTGTAATAGTCTGCGTTTACTGTCGCTCCCTTGGGTACCATATGCATGAGGATCATACCGAGGATGTCGGGAAACATTATGAACATCGTCTGGCCACCGCTTTTGGACACCCGGGTATTTTTTGGAGACGGGTAACCATTGCGCTTCCAGACTGCAGACTGCAGACTGCGCCGTCGTCTCGGGGTCATGGCACCAAAGCCAGTCTCATCGGTGGTAATGATGCGCTGCAGGAATAAATCGCCCTCTCGCCCAGCCCGCATGATGAAGGCACTCATCGGTGGTAATGATGAGCTGCAGGAATAAATCGCCCTCTCGCCAAGCCCGCACGATGAAGGCACTCATCGGTGGTAATGATGCGCTGCAGGAATAAATCGCCCTCTCGCCAAGCCCGCATGATGAAGGCACTCATCGGTGGTAATGATGCGCTGCAGGAATAAATCGCCCTCTCGCCAAGCCCGCATGATGAAGGCACTCATCGGTGGTAATGATGCGCTGCAGGAATAAATCGCCCTCTCGCCCAGCCCGCACGATGAAGGCACTCATCGGTGGTAATGATGCGCTGCAGGAATAAATCGCCCTCTCGCCTAGCCCGCACGATGAAGGCACTCATCGGTGGTAATGATGCGCTGCAGGAATAAATCGCCCTCTCGCCCAGCCCGTATGATGAAGGCACTCATCGGTGGTAATGATACGCTGCAGGAATAAATCGCCCACTCGCCCAGCCCGCATGATGAAGGCACTCATCGGTGGTAATGATGCGCTGCAGGAATAAATCGCCATCTCGTCCAGCCCGCATGATGAAGGCACTCATCGGTGGTAATGATACGCTGCAGGAATAAATCGCCCTCTCGCCCAGCCCGCATGATGACGGCACTCATCGGTTGTAATGATGCGCTTAAGGAATAAATCGCCCTCTCGCCCAGCCCGCATGGTGAAGGCACTCATCGGTGGTAATGATACGCTGCAGGAATAAATCGCCCTCTCGCCCAGCCCGCATGATGAAGGCACGGGTATTCCGCACGAGACGTTCATGTTCGTCCTGCTTTAGAAGGCGCGGTACCTGTAAAATAATATCATGCTGCTTATGTTTATCAAAAGGAAATATACTGTTTGTTTAAACCTGAAATTTCATGTACATGTAACTTAAATGCTATTGATTACATAGTTCTTCTTACTGACCCCGTACGGTGTGATACAGATTGGGCTATAGCATAGCTTATGTATTCATTATTTTATGTTTGCTTTTAAAGAATGATTTTACTGACTGGATATTTACTGGTGCTGACATAGTGTGTAATAATTCACGGTCAGCACGTGATCCGGCTGAACCAAAGGAAGCGAGTATTCTGCACGAGATATAATAAAAATATATTACTTCCTATAGATCTAGTATTATTTGGACGTATTGAATTTGTGTTAGTGCTGCGTAAATATACATTTATTTGTCGAGGCTTCGAAAAACTGCACCACAAGCCTTGCACAGTACAATTGCCGGTGTGGAGTTTACAATATTGGAGTCAAAGGGATGTTACCGCAGCGAGGTGTATATCGTTTCCTTTTCCAGAAATGATTACAACTTAAGTGCAATTCCAGTTTATGTAGTTAAAGCAACATTATTAAAAACAAAACGAAAAAAAAATACTTTTAAAAAGCTCGTTTTCTGTTTAGTTAATACATATTCAGGCAAATGATAATCGAATTAAGTTTTAGCATTGGAAATTTTCAAGATCGTGACAGTATTGACTATAGCGTGTTCAATTTTTGGTAAAAAAAATGTTCGAGGCACAACAAAACTTTTCTTGTAGTGCCTATTAGTGCCTTTGTTTGGAATGTATTGAAATAATTGTGTATGGGTGATTTATTGTTCTATTTATGACGTCATACCACTACCAATGTTCGGGTTTATGTGAATATTAAAAAATTAACGTTTTTGTGATTTATGACGATTAAAAATAACAAATATAAACGTTCTTGGTATTAAATTGTTAATTTTGTTGAATCTGATTCATTTTTACTGAAACTGTTGACTTTATAGTTTATTCAGAGTAATATGACGTACGTCCAAACATTAATATAAAAGTTACTGACCTGATATAAAAAATATATATATCAGGTACCTCTGTATCAGGCCGATATCAGCATTGTGGTATGATACTTTTTTTTCTCAGCTGTGGTTGGTTCGAGCCCCAGCGAAGGTAAATCTTTCAAATAAAGTTTTTATTTCTTTATAAAATTTTTGTTTTTGCTTAGTCCAACTGCTTTAGTTGCTGCAGTTAATACATTAAAAAATTACATTTTCCAAGAGCAGACTAGGGAAATCTGTGAACATGTAAATTTAATATTGTGGATCGGCGAAAGTTATAATAGCTAAAGCCCATATCATAATTTAAAATCACAGTTCATATTGAAAATACGTCTTTGATAGTCAGAACACCACGACGTGACGCAGCGTTTTATGTGCAGTGAAAAAAGAGCACGGTTCTGTCATATCGCCAGGATTGCTGGTGTTTTCGATTAAACACTGATTATAGCGTTTTTTAAAATTAATGTATTTAATTGATATAATCGTCAATAATTAATAACCACTGGTTCAAAACTGCTTATTTGCTAGATCAACCTTGTCAGGGGAATAATTGAGACCTCAGAGTTGTCAGGAGAATAATTGAGACCTCACAGTTGACAGGGGAATAACTGAGACCTCACAGTAGTCAGGGGAATAATTGAGACCTCACAGTTGTCAGAGGAATAATTGAGACCTCACAGTTGTCAGGGGAATAATTGAGACATCACAGTTGTCAGGGGAATAATTGAGACCTCACAGTGGTCAGGGGAATAATTGAGACCTCACAGTAGTCAGGGGAATCATTGAGACCTCACAGTTGTCAGAGGAATAATTGAGACCTCACAGTTGTCAGGGGAATAATTGAGACCTCACAGTTGTCAGGGGAATAATTGAGACCTCACAGTGGTCAGGGGAATAATTGAGACCTCACAGTTGTCAGGGGAATAATTGAGACCTCACAGTTGCTGTATCCAGTGCATACAATGTTAGTATTATATCAGGGGAATAATTGAGACCTCACAGTTGCTGTATCCAGTGCATACAATGTTAGTACTTTAAGTTTTTTACCGATTTACATAAACATTCACATAAATCAAGTTAGGATTAATGTGCATTTTCTGGCCTGTCTTGGTTACGTTCCAAATTCTTGGCAAGTGAATTTTTTATTGAGATTGAGGGCCTAAACTGTGTAAACAAATAAGCGCGGGAGTGCCTAAATCCGCCAGCCCTCTTAAAAATATTCAAATTGCTCGAAAATAATAATATTTTATGAATTCTGTTTGCAAAGCAACTTCTATTAACTTCTATTGACAAAACTCCCACTTTTCTGTATTTAAGGTTCATTTTCTAGTGTTTAAAATGAACACAGTGATACGAATTTGCTTGGTGAAAATCGTAGATCAGGAACCGTGACATGCTTATTCCACATTTGACTGTTGTTTTTATTTAATTTTCCATATTAAACAGCTCGTTGTCTGTTTTTAATACAATGTTTCAATTTCTTCAAATATTCATTTGTGTTTCTAAACATAGATCTGAAACTGAGGCCCTGCTCGCATGAGCGACATATAATGCGGGGTTTTAGTAGCGAGATATTTCCTCTCCGTATACGCGTTTTTCCGCATTTTATAGTAGGTAATTCCAATGAATAATGGTTATTATTATGCTGCACACGATCACCTGGACATAATATTAAAAAAATATAATTTAATTGTAACATGTTTGCAATTAGGGGTTAGGTACAAAATAATTGGATAAAATATTCATTTATGCACAAATCAAGATGAAAACTCGTCAGCGTTGTTAAGAGAAAATATCTGATAGATTGAGATCCACAAAATAGAAATCGCCAGCAAAAAAACACGTATTCGAATGGGGAGGCGGATTTAGGCAAGTGTCGGATTTAGGCACTGCGCCAGTAGTGGATGATAACCTACACGAGTTATGCAGATTGCCAAAGTTAGTAAATAAAGTCTTTAGTGTCGGCGTTGTTATTTTTAACTCTTCCCATTAGTGTCGACTTATTACATGTTTTCATAACATATCTAAGACACGTGTATTTAAAATAAAATTTATTCGGAACTGGTTCTATCCATAGTCCGGGCTTTAGTGTATGTGAAGTGGTCGTTTATCGAATGTTTCAGTATTGGTTCTACCCAAAGATCGGAGGTATAATTATGTGGACGCTGTCATTCACAACATTCAGTACTGGTTCAACCTGCAGATCGGAGGTATAACTACGTGGATGTTGACATTCACAACATTCAGTATTGGTTCTACCCACAGATCGGAGTAATAATTATGTGGACGTTGTCATTCACAGCATTCAGTACTGGTTCAACCCTCAGCTCGGAGGTATTATTATGTGGACGATGTAATTCACAACATTCAGTACTGGTTCAACCTTCAGATCGGAGGTATAATTACGTGGATGTTGTCATTCACAACATTCAGTATTGGTTCTACCCACAGATCGGATGAATAATTATGTTGACGTTGTCATTCCCAACATTCAGTACTGGTTCTACCCACAGGTCGGAGGTATAATTATGTGGATGTTGTCATTAACAACATACAGTACTGGTTCTACCCACATATCGGACGCATAATTACGTGGATGTTGTCATTCACAACATTCAGCACTGGTTCTACCCGCTGAGCCTAGGTATAATTATGTGGATGTTGACATTCGCAACATTTAGTACTGGTTCTACCCACAGATCGGAGGTATAATTATGTGGACGTTGTCAAAAATAACATTCAGTACTGGTTCTATCCACAGATCGGAGGTATAATTATGTGGACTTTGTCAATAATAACATTCAGTACTGGTTCTACCCACATATCGGAGGTTTAATTTTGTGGACGTTGTCACTCACAACATTCAGTAGTGGTTCTATCCACAGATCGGAGGTATAATTATGTCGACGTTGTAATTCACAACATTCAGTAGTGGTTCTATCCACATATCAGAGGTATAATTTTTGGAATATGTAATTCACAACATTCAATAGTGGTTCTATCCACAGATCAGAGGTATAATTATGTGGACGTTGTAATTCACAACAGTCAGTAGTGGTTGTATCAACAGATCGGAGGTATAATTATGTGGAAGTTGTAATTCACAACATTCATTAGTGGTTATATCCACAGATCGGAGGTATAATTATGTGGTCGTTGTAATTCACAACATTCATTTGTTGTTCAATCCACAGATCAGAGGTATAATTATGTGGACGTTGTAATTCACAACATTCAGTAGTGGTTCTATCCACAGATCAGAGGTATAATTATGTGGAAGTTGTAATACACAACATTCAGTTGTTGTTCTATCCACAGATCAGAGGTATAATTATGTGGACGTTGTAATTCACAACATTCAGTAGTGGTTCTATCCACAGATCGGAGGTATAATTATGTGGACGCTGTCATTCACAACATTCAGTATTGCTTCTACACTCAGATCAGAGGTATAATTATGTGAACGTTGTCATACACAACATTCAGTACAGGTTCTACCCACAGATCTGATGTATAATTATGTGGACGTTGTCATACACAAAATTTAGGACTGGTTCTACCCACAGATCGGAGGTATAATTATGTGGACGTTGTCATTCACAACATGCAGTAGTGGTTCTATCCACAGATCAGAGGTATAATTATGTGGACGTTGTCATTCACAACATTCAGTAGTGGTTCTATCCACAGATCGGAGGTATAATTATGTGGACGTTGTTATTCACAACATTCAGTAGTGGTTCTGTTCACAGATCGGAGGTGTAATTATGTGGACGTTGTAATTCTCAACATTCAGTAGTGGTTCTATCCACAGATCAGAGGTATAATTATTCGGACGTTGTAATTCACAACATTCAGTAGTGGTTCTATCCACAGATCAGAGGTATAATTATGTGGAAGTTGTAATTCACAACATTCAGTAGTGGTTCTATCGGCAGATGAGAGGTATAATTATGTGGACGTTGTAATTCACAACATTCAGTAGTGGTTCTATCCACAGATCGGAGGTATAATTATGTTGAAGATGTAATTCACCACATACAGTAGTGGTTCTATCCACAGATCGGAGGTATTATTTTGTGGACATTGTAATTCACAACATTCAGTAGTTGTTCTAACCTCAGATCAGAAGTATAATTATGTGGACGTTGTAATTCAGAACATTCAGTAGTGGTTCTATCCACAGATCAGAGGTATAATTATGTGGACGTTGTAATTCACAACATTCAGTAGTGGTTCTACCCACAGATCAGAGGTATAGTTATGTGGACTTTGTAATTCGCAACATTCAATACTGGTTCTATCCACATATCGGAGGAATAATTATGTGGACGTTGTTATTCACCACATTCAGTACTGGTTCTATCCACAGATCGGAGGTATAATTATGTGGACGTTGTCATTCACAACATTCAGTACTGGATCTATACACAGATCGGAGGTTTAAGTATGTGGACGTTGTCAATAATAACATTCAGTACTGGCACTATCCACATATCAGAGGTATGATTATGTGGACGTTGTCATTCACAACATTCAGTATTGGTTCTACCCACATATCGGAGGTATAATTATGTGGACGTTGTCAATAACAACATTCAGTACTGGTTCTACACACAGATCAGAGGTATGATTATGTGGATGTTGTCATTCACAACATTCCGTACTGGTTCTACCCACAGATCGGATGTATAATTATGTGGACGTTGTCATTCACAACATTCACAACATACAGTACTGGTTCTACCCACAGATCGGATGTATAATTATGTGGACGCTGTCATTCACAACATACAGTACTGGATTTACCCACAGATCGGAGGTAAAATTATGTGTACGTTGTCATTCACTACATTTTGTTTTACTAGTTTTACCCGGAGTTCGAGCTACAAAACTTGTGATATAATAATATCACTATATCCATGTGTGCATTCCACAAAATAATTCGTGTTATAATAGTTAAACAACTGGATTAAATGTTGATAAGCGGAAACACGTTAGAACTTGGGTAATAATGTTACACTGTGTACGTATTTTGCTTCCCTTAAACAAAACAATTATAGGCAGTTACAAAGGGTAACTTTCGAACCTATCACGGGCAATGTGTTACTAGTAAATTTGTCAAACGACCACACGACTGGTTCTACTTAGGACAGAGCAGTTAGTGTATCTTAACTCATGTACTCCATATAAAAAAACTCGATATAACAACCGCATTTACATGCTCAAAAATAACTTCCAAATTATCGTGATTATGATTATGATATTTTTTTTACAAAGAGCCAGGAACGTATTTAAGGAACATAACGAACAAGACTCGCAATAACACTTTCTCAGCAATATAACATATGTATAATAATATTAAAACGCATCATCCCCATCGTTATCATCATCATCATCAAAAGCGGAAGCAGCAGCCATATCGTCATCGTCTTTGTAATTGTTATCACATCTGGCAGTTAGATGTTCATTGGTACATTTTATTATGATATCCACCATTCGTTACGCTGCGACTTTTAATTGAATTTTACAATGTTGTCCTTTAATGTTTGAATGTCATACATAACACAGGACTATATTTCACCTCGATCAGAATTTACGTCTGCATTATAGGGAACTATTCACTGAATCCAAATATAAAAATACATGATTTAAAGGACATTGTTCACAGATTTTCGCATTTGTTTAAGTATGCAAATAATATCTTACCTTGACAGATTTAAGCATAAGAATTTAAAAGCATACTATACAAACAATAAAAGTATTTAGAAAAAAATAAAAGAAAAAAATGTTTCGAACCCGGGACGTCCAGATTAAAAGGCAATTCGGACATTCGTACTTCAGTATAACACTCTTCATTATTTATTTTTTTAAGTGTTGCATGTGTTGTCAACGATCCCAACGAAAACAATAGAACACTCCAAATTGTTTCATCGTTTTATAATTTTATCAATTTTAACTGATGATTACTCATGAACGAACATTTTTTACAGATTATTTGTAGATCCGTAGTGTTATTTACTCCCTAGTATATTATGTTCTTTTATATTTGGAATTAGAGACGACAATTTAGAATCATAGTCAATAGGTCAATATGTGAACAGGTCCCTTTAAAGCAGCGAAATAACACACCTATGAATAAAACTCAATTGAAATTGCAGCAATTATAAGTAGTTGTATTGCTTTTTGTCGATATATTTTTATTTGAACACGTATCTCTTGCACAGCGTTTGTATGTAGACTATTTAATTACCAACCCATGATAACGATTCACTTTAGCTATAGTGGTTTGTTGTGTCGGACTTTTGATTCTTCGATTCGGAGGTCGTGGGTTCGAGACCCTACAGAGGAATATTTTTCTCTCGTTTGTATGTTTTCAGTGATAGTGAAGACATCAGTTTGTTAGTCCAGATTATTTAGTAATTGAAGTTCAGACATTTAAGACATGTATTATTGTTCTAAACTGTTGAAACGCTTACATTGAACTATTTACAGATTAGTTAGCGTAATACAGTTATAATGAATTTCAGAGGTTCCATTTTGTTTTAAATAAAAAACAAACAAAGATAACACACCTGATACACAGGTATATGTAACTATATACATGTCGACTATCTTACCGAGTCTGCTCGTTATTAATGATAAAGTTTTATACATTACTGGAAAACCAGAAAGCCTGTATACACGAATTTAGATATCTATTAAAGAGACATTCCTGTCCCCAATCGATACAAAATACAATCCAAAGTTTATTAACGTAATTACATAGTCAATACTAGATACACTAACGTGTAAATAGAGTAAAAAGATAAATTTAAAAAAAGTGGACTTAATACGAACTTCTTTTATTTAACACTAAAGCCAATTCCAATGTGTTGTATATATAATAGTGTACAGATAATGACATTCTTCCTAGATATAGGTAGATATACACAAGCTTACATGTTTCAATTGTATGTATGTTTCTAAACTGAATGTTTTTTTTATGAATTGTGCGACTAGCATTGTCCCTGTAAAATGAACTTGTCGGGCGAGTACTCTCCTTGTAAACGAGAGGTCCCGGGTTCGTCGTTGTTAGTTCTGTCGAGAGAGTACCCTCCATGTAAACGAAACGTCCCGGGTTCGGCCTTGTTAGTTCTGTCGGGAGAGTACCCTCCATGTAAACGAGAGGTCCCGGGTTCGGCCTTGTTAGTTCTGTCGGGAGAGTGCCCTCAATGTAAACGAGAGGTCTCGGGTTGGGCCTTGTTAGATTTTTGGGACAGTACCCTCCATGTAAACGAGAGATTTCGGGTTTGGTCTTGTTAGTTCTGTCGGGATGATACTCGCAATGTAAACGAGAGGTCCCAGGTTCGGCATGGTAAGCTATGTCGGGAGGTACTCGCCATGTAAACGAGAGGTCCAGGGTTTGGCCTGTTAGCTCTGACGGGAGAATTGTCTACATGTAAACGAGAGGTCCCGGGTTGGGCCTGGTTATCTCTGTTTGAGAGAGTATTCTCCATCAAAACGCGAGGTCCTGGGTTCGAGGTCCTGGGTTCGGTCTGCCGGCAGAGTACTCACCGTGTTAACGAGATATCCCGGGATGGCCTGGTTAGCTCTCAAATTCTTTACGCACACGGCGGGGGTGACGCCATCACGCACGCGCTCAATTGTTGCAGACACTGGAAGGGGGTTTTCCTTTAGACTTTGTAAACTCAAATATAGATGTAGCGGGTATATCGGATATTTAACCAAAGGGCCGCAACTCGCGTGAAATATGCAACACATAGAAGCAAAAGTAGCCTATCTTGACCAAATGTTCTTATATAATGTAGCCTCGAATGCATTAACGTAAAATAGTTTTAAAATGTGTTCCTTGGATATAATATATTAAAGGGGCAATTTCACAGAACGGGGTTGAACAAACTTGTCCCTAAAATTGAATATTATTTAAACAGGTATTTGAAAAATGTATCAAACCATTTTGTCTGTTATGATGTTTTGGTTGCAAACATAATTATTCGGATATGTAGAATACATGTTTGTGTAAAAAAATACTAGTGCATGTCAAAATCAAGTAGCACATCTTTCTCGATAATTAAAATATAATCGCCAAATGTTTAACTTTGCACAAACAATATGCTTTTTAAGCCTTCAAATTTATGTAAACAGGGAAAACGTCACATTTAAAAATTTATTTCTTACAGCCAAATCTGTTAAATTGTCCCTTTTAAATAATACCTGGTTTAATGCATGTGCGTAAAGTGTCGTCCCGGATTAACCGGTGCAGTAGGCACAGGCTAATACAGGACGGCACTTTCGCCTACAGTGGATTTATGTTTAGAGGGCTCTTCATTAAAACAGAAAAAACATGCAAAAGCGAAATCTGTCCTTCCGAATCTGGGACGACACTTTAAGCGAATCAAAACATATTGTCCAACGACAAGCCTCATTTAATTTAAAGTAATAATTTACAAGTAATCATTTGGATTTTCTTACATATTTTTGTATAAAAATGTTACATAAATACTTTGGCTTAAATTAAACAATATTACGAAAAATGTTTTCTTTAGTTATTTTACAGGTACAGGCTTCGCACTCGTCATTTCATCCCTACGCAACTAAACTTCCGACCGTCGGTTATTCGACAACAAACTTTGTCGTAAAAGTAGTATTCACTGCAATTACAGTCTACAGGCGGCTCCAGACGGCCGGTTTTCATGCAGGCGGTGTTTAAGCTGGCAGGTTAATAGCAGGATGTTTCTATGCAGGCGGGTTCCAGGCAGGCTGTTTACAGGCGGGAGGGTTTCATACAGTTAGTGTCCGTGCAGACGGGTTCCAGACAGGTGGGTTCCATGCAGGAGCGTTGTCTCGGTGTTGATGGGTTTGAGGCAGTCGGGTACCAGGCAGGCGAGTAGCAGGCAGACGGGTAACAGACACACAGGCTACAGTTATGCGGGTTACAGGCAGTCGGCGGGTTTCAGGCAGGAGGGGTTACAGGTGGTCTCCCGGCAGGCGGGTTACAGGCGGGAGGGTTTCAGGTGGTATCCAGACAGGCGGGTTACAGGCGATCTACAGGAAGGCGGGTTACAGACGGATGGGTTTCAGGCGGTCTCCAGACAAGCGGGTTATGGCAGTCGGCGAGTTGCAGGCGTTCTACAGGCGTTCTGGTTCCAGGCAGGCGGACAGGGTCCAGGCAGGCGTGCGAGTTCCAGGCATGCGTGTGATTTCCAGACAAGCAGCGATCACCGGGTGGGCGGGCAGTGAACTTTTGACTAAGCGAAAGTGTGAGTCAGTAGGCAGTCAGAATGTCAGTCAGTCATTTATTCATTTAGTCAAATGCGTATAAATGTGTGCAGCGAACCCAGAACGCTTAGCTGGGATCTCTGGTTTATGATAAATATAGTCAATATGTTTTCAATAACATAAAGACGCAGATATTCAATTATACATATTCGCAACTTAAGTTGTGGTTCTCAGCAGAGTCCGGATTAAAGTCTGTCTGACGATATCACACAGTGTTCCGTTAGGGCTATCGTGATTTCGCGCTGTCGTCCACGATGTTCTGATGCGAAAATAAAATATGAAACAATATCGCGTTTTCGCTCTATCTATATACTGTTTTCGCCCTCGATTTTCTATCGCATTTTCGCCTTCGCGGTCAATAGAGCGAAAACGCAACGCGGTCTTGTATTGTCTCTTCGCGTTTTCGCCCTACATAATTTGAAAGCAAAGACGCGAAAACACGATGTTTTCATATCGCACTTTCGTCTTCCGGTTGCTTTAAATCTTAAGCGCGAAGGAGCAGAATAACGCGAAAGGAGACGAACATTTTAACTTAGTAAAATATACGGTTTCCAGGTAGGTGTGTTCCAGACAGGCGGGTTCATTTAGATGGGTTCCAGGTATGCAAGCTCCAGACAGACGGGTTCATTCAGACGGATTTCAAAAAGGAGATTTCATTCAGACGGGTTCCAGACAGGCGGGTTCATCGAGACGGGTTCCAGGCAGGCAGATTAATTCAGACGGGCTCCAGACAGGCGGGTTCAGTGTAGGCAGTCAGGTGGGTTTCAGGCAGAAGGGTTCTATGCAGGCAGGCAGACGGGTTCCAGTCAGGTGGTCATGTTTCAGGCTTTTCAGGCAGGGCGGGTTCACCAGGTGAGCTGACAGTCAGCAAATGTATGAGTCAGTGGGTGAGTGAATGAAAAAGTGAGTAAAGGAAATATAAATATTGCGCAGTAAGTGCAGGACTCTAACCCGGGATCTCTCTTACGATAAATATATTCAATATGCGCATCGAATAACATAGCAATTGTGTCAGTATTAGGTGTAGTTTTCTATGTTTATTTTGTTTATTTCTAGTCGACGTAATTTTAAATTAAACAAAACATGTCTTACGACATGTACACATGACAGAACATTATAAGGTTTTGCATGATTAGTAGTCAAACTACCTGTTACTTGGTTTCATAAAATTATAATACATAAATAAGATATACAGTTTATGTTCGCAACTTGAAGCAACCCAACATCTCTTAGACACGTATAATTTATATGACGTGCCAGTATTAGTTCTGCCCATAGTTCGGATTGTAGTATAAATGTATGTGATGTTGACGGTGTTATTTGCCATACTGTTATGCACTGATTTCACCCATACTTCGGACTGAGCTCGGATTACATATATGATAACAGTATTTTGACTTCCTCAACATCCAATCGCGTTCTAATAGTTAAACGGAAGCGTGGTATTGTAGTCCTGTTTGACAACACTTTATAAACACGGGTAATAATCTTAATGCATGTACTGTTAACATATTTGCCTCTATCCTTTCACATAGAATGTGTTCATTTTAACCACAAATTGTTGGTTTCGCCCAAAATACAATTTTAAATGAAGCAAGTGTCTTATCTCTCTCCTAACAGTGTTTTCAATCCATTAAATACAAGTTTGTATAATTCAACATCACTGCAGCTGAGAGAGTAGTTATCGGCACCAACAATTAGAAACATTCACGTGTTGTCGTTAAATATAATAATGTGTTAAACTCAGAATATTATTCACGCATGTGCATGTACAATAAAGTGATATGAACTTTAGGTTGTATTAGTTTAGCATAGTTAAAGTTTAATAATCATAATCAACATAATCTTAATCATCATCATCATCATCATCCTCATCGTCACCATTATCATCAACAACAATGTCAAAACAAATAAATTAACAAAATCAATATACAGTTGCGCTCATTTCATGTACATGTTATTTTAATTTTAATTATCCTAAACACCAAAAACAATGAGGAAATCGCCGTTAACAACAACTAAGAAACGCATAACACCAACACTAGTACTACCAGTACGCATAATTAGTTTCATATCAAAATAGATAATGTTGCATGTAATACTTCAAGTAAGAAGTAATGTACTTTACAATGTATCAAACATTTTCGGAAATACATAATTTACACTATCCAGTAAATCTCAAGTCTTACAGATACAGACGCATGCGTTAATTCGTGAGGTCGAGGCTGGACCTTGTGGACCGTTAATCTGAATTCGCAATGAAGTACGATTATAGCGGTATGCATTCATACAGTGTACGAATTGTTCATATACCACATCAGCAACAATGTCACGTACAGACCAGGCATAATCAGTACCTTTAAAGGTGTCATATATCCATGCATATACTCGAAATCGTTTAACTTCAACATGCTCCAGTGTACACAGTTCATGTTGGATGAAAAGGTAATTTTCCAGTGGGTTGTTATCGCGTAAAAATGATAAAACATTGTCACGAGTACACTGAGCACAACCGAATTCCAATCTACACTCAACGCGTTGAGTACTTGAAGACAATGTGTTCACCAGGTCCCGTAATTGAGAGACAATGCATCATAGTAGAAATTCAAATACTTCAATCACTGAGGTAGCTGTAGGTCGACATATTTATGCAAATACATTCTAAGTGTTTCCAGTTATGTGAGTGATGATGGTAACTGCGACAACAACGACACATGATTCACGTGCAAAGCTCTCCCCTTATAAATCAGACTCTTGATATTCAGACCACGCAGAGCCTTCCAAACATCGAAATTGGCAGGATACACGTCAATACTAAGCGTTTCCAGCTGTGTGAGCGATGATAGTGACTGCGACAACGAAGATACATGTTCCACTTTAAAACCTTCCAAACTACCACGCAGACTCAGACTCTTGATATTCAGACCACGCAGAGCCTCCCAAACACCGGGACTGGCATTTTTCATGCAAATACTAAGCGTTTCCAGTTGTGTGAGCGATGATAGTGACAGCGACAACGAAGATACATGTTCCAATTTAAAACCTTCCAAACTACCACTCAGACTCAGGCTCTTAATATTCAGACCACGCAGAGCCTCCCAAACACCTGGACTGGCATAATACACGTCAATATTAAGCGTTTCCAGTTGCGTGAGCGATGATAGTGACTGCGACAACGACGATACATGTTCCACTTTCAAACCTTCCAAATTACCACTCAGACTCAGACTCTTGATATTCTGACCACGCAGAGCCTCCCAAACACCGGGACTGGCATTATACACGTCAATACTAAGCGTTTCCAGCTGTGTGAGCGATGATAGTGACTGCGACAACGACGATACATGTTCCACTTTCAAACGATTGAAACTACCATTCAGACTCAGACTCTTGATATTCAGACCACGCAGAGCCTCCCAAACACCGGGACTGGCATTTGTCATGTAAATACTAAGCGTTTCCAGTTGTGTGAGCGATGATAGTGACTGCGACAACGATGATACATATTCCACTTTCAAACCTTTCAAACTATCACTCAGACTCAGACTCTTGATATTCAGACCACGCAGAGCCCCCCAAACACCGGGTCTGGCATAATACACGTCAATACTAAGTGTTTCCAGCTGTGTTAGCGATGATAGTGACTGCGACATCGAAGATACATGTTCCACGTTCAAACCTTCCAAACCACCACTCAGACTCAGACTCTTGATATTCAGACCACGCAGAGCCTTCCAAACACCGGAACTGGCAATTGTCATGAAAATACTAAGCGTTTCCAGTTGTGTGAGCGATGATAGTGACTGCGACAACGAAGATACATGTTCCACTTTTAAATATTCCAAACTACCACTCAGACTCAGACTCTTGATATTCAGACCACGCAGAGCCTCCCAAACACCGGGACTGGCACAATACACGTCAATACTAAGCGTTTCCAGCTGTGTGAGCGATGATAGTGACTGCGACAACGACGATACATGTTCCACATTAAAACCTTCAAAACCACCTTCAGACTCAGACTCTTGATATTCAGACCACGCAGAGCCCCCCAAACATCGGGACTGGCATAATCCACGCCAATACTAAGCGTTTCCAGCTGTGTGAGCGATGATAGTGATTGCGACAACGACGATACATGTTTCACATTCAAACGTGTCCAACCAACATTCAGAGTCAGACTCTTGATATTCAGACCACGCAGAGCCTCCCAAACACCGGGACTGGCAGTATGCACGCCAATGCTAAGCGTGTCCAGCTGTGTGAGCGATGATAGTGACTGCGACAACGACGATACATGTTGCACTTTCAAACCTTTCAAACCAACACACACACTCAGACTCTTGATATTCAGACCACGCAGAGCCTCACAAACAGCGGGACTGGCATTATACACGTAATAACCAAGCGTTTCCAGCTGTGTGAGCGATGATAGTGACTGCGACAACGACGATACATGTTTCTCTTTCCAACCTTCCATCACAACAGACAGCCTCAGACTCTTGATATTCAGACCGTGCACAGCCTCCCACAGACCAGGACTGTCTTTTGCAATAAAGAGCTCTTTAAATGCATAGTTACATGCCGTGGTAATATTTGCGCATGTTAGTGCATTTGATCTGCTGGCTACGCCGCGCGATGTTATATCACATGTCACAATAAAACATTGCACCACATGACCGAGTGTTTGCAGTGTGTTGAACAGGCTGCGTAGCCAGGTAGAGGAACATGTGACATCTTCCAAACTAATGTATTTTATGGAGGGCAGTACTGGAGGAGAGTCTGCACACTGTGCTGGATCTGCACAGTTTAGTTGCAACCAGACCGGAATATCCGATGTGGCCGAACTGGAAACATCTGTAAATGTAAAAATTTCAATTTATTGCGGTTACGAAAATATTAAATAAGGTAAAATTTACATCAATATTTTGATATAAATTGATCTGTTAACATGTTCGCTCATAACTCACATGTCAAATCTACAACATATTACTTGATGTTTCATATCAATTGGACAATGATTGGAATTATACATCACGATATATGGAGAATAACACAGACTGTATGATCTTATGAGATATATACCAGTTGATGTTTAGAAAAATATAACGGCGAGGCTCCAGGGCTGTTATTTTATTCATGCCAAACCTGATAGTGAATATTACACAAAACCATACAGTAACTAGTAATTCTAATTATGATTACTTTTTTTTTTCAAGAAAATTGCATGAAACAGTTTTACCGTTAATATTAAACAATACATGTGTGTCTAAATAAGATAAGTGTTGACTGTTTTTGAACTCTGAATTTTAATGAAATATACTAGACCTACATTCAAAACAGATGCATTTGTAAAATGTTTGTAGGTAATAAATGGACAGTCACATATCTGAGTACATCTATATTCTATATTATTTTCGATATGTGTTAGCGAAAAAGTTTCTCTCTAAAACAGTGAATTTATCGCTAGGCTGTATTAAAAGTTAGCTCTTTTTTTAAAGTAAATATAAACAGATTATAAAGCAATGACTGATACCAGATAACTTATATTCTGATCAACGCCAGTACGTATGTTTTTGCAAAATAAAGATGCGTGCAAATTACATTGTTTTACATTTTATTTGAAGCATTTTTACTGGGTAAAATATGAAAAACGTTTTTGATTCTAATCATATAATGCATTTATGCTACGCACATAATGTAAAGGTAAAATTCATTAAATTGTCTGCGTCTATTTGACTCTATATGAAACCTGGTAGAAACGGGTGTGCGAAATAACATTTATGTGCATATTGTACTTGTAGAATGTTGCCTATTAGATGCGATATTAACGGGCGTTTACCTGAAGTGCATATTATTTCAAACGCTACATGCTTTTAATGGACTTTAAATGCGCTCGGCTGTTGTCAAATGCTTTCCGGCCATACATATTGTTGCGAGGTTGACGTCAAACTACACAAAAAACGAGTAAGTAATGTCTAAGTTTCAGGGTGGCCACTGATATTGCGAAGAATAATTCCATGATCATGTTGCCCTGATTTTCCCTGATTTTCCTTGACCTGAAGTGATTTACCCCTCCATATTTCACTTACTGGTACAATTAGTGCAAAGTGGTGATATTATTGTATATAAAGATATGACTTTTTAACTTTGGATAAGTTATGACACTTTAGGTCTAATTCCTAAAATTGTTCATGGTTTTTGCCAAATTTCAAATTCCCAGTGTTTTCCCTGCAGGATTTTTCCACACTTTTTGTTCTAGTTTCGTTGGCCAACCCGTGTTACTTTAATGTTTAAATTGCTTTTTAGAGTCATGCAAATGAAATTAAATTCCTTAAATGTACGTTATCAATAAAAATTAATTGTGTCAGTGATACAACGTTACAGGATGCATAGAACACCAGTTTAACAGCGTTACACGAATGCATTAATAACATTAAATCAATTGGGACTACTGCCCTACCTTTATTTTTCATTTGATTACGTCCATTCGCAAGGTCAAAATTTGGTACGATAGCTACGCCAAAATATTTTTGCTGATAGGATAACAACGTACTGTTTAAATTGTCTTACTGATGCAGGAGCTATTTCCACTACGAATACACACATTCCACAATTACGATTATTAATATATCATATATTAATAAATATAAAATAATGTATCGTAGTGATCCAATTTAACGGGGAACGCATGCCAACATTTTGTTTTGAGACGCCATTTTTGAGTTTGCTACTGAACTTGATATTTGCAAGGTTGTGTACATATCGATTAAAGAGCGTTCACTTGTTGGTATAAATGTAAGTAACTAATCATACATTTATATTGCATAGTGAATTTAAGAGCGTTTATTTCGAAAGCATTAACATAATCAAATATGGACGTTGTATTTTTTTCCACTGATGGCGCCATAAAAATAGCAAAGTGCGCGCTTATGTAAATATTAGGAATGGGACCGAACACTTGAATTCAAAATGTCATCAACACAAACAGTCGGAATCCTGTTTGGCTATCTAAAACCTCACTTTCGGCGGCAATAGTTTCATTTTTGAAACTAGAAATGTGTTCACAGACACGGATGACCCCACTTATGTAGCCCGTTCTACGTGGCGTTGTTTGAAAAAAATGACGTCACGAAAATCAACAATATGACGACATAATATTGCGCGTGTTTGATTATTTCACAGGGTTTTAAAATGTTTGTTTATTTATTTGGATTTTTTCGCCATTTTTAACATTATTTCAGTCATATCACGGCGGTCAATTATCCATCTTACACTTTTCCTGGGCAAGCATAGCCGATCTAAGCGGTTTACCAGTATTAAATGCACATACTTATGCCAGTAACTGACAACTGACCTACTTCAAACACTGGCAGAGGGAGAATAGCCGTAGAAATGATTTCATGACCTATTCCCACACAAGTTATGTGGCCGAGCTGGGATTCAAACTCACGATCCCCGGATTAACAGTCCAGCGTTCTACCAACTGAGCTAGCCGGGCTACGTTTATCCCGAGAGTTGTTATTTCATCAATGCCGGCGTGAGAATTGGATAAAAATAAATAATATCCTGTCTATTTTTTTAAAGTACTAAGCTTCAGATGGTCCAAGTAGATATTGTTTTGTTAAAAATACATAATTGACATTTTAAAATTAGATCTAGATATAATAATCAACACACAAATTATTTAAAAAAAACATCAGGTAATAAAACAGTTATCACATGGGTTTTGGGGGAACAGTCAAAACTGTTGGCCCTCGGTCTCGGGATAACAGTTTGAACTGTTTCCCTCGGCCTAGCGGTCGAAAAACATAGTTCAAACAGTCATCCCTCCACCTATGTCCAACAGTGTTGACAGTTCCCGAAACACCCATGTGATAACTGTATACTGCAGGGCACTACGTTCGACTATCGAACTCTGCCTTGCCAACGAAAGCCCGCGTGTGACGGCGTTGTGGGTCTGATCGTAAGGTTTCTGTGACTTGTCAAGCTATTAGCTCCAAACGAACTTTTCACTGCGATATTCTCATTTTCCAAAGAATTGCTATAGTCCTTTTGGAAAAATACGAATCTGCACTCATTTTAGCACAATTTTGAGCATTATAAACGCTTTATTGCAAAAGCGCTTAATGTATACAATAACAATTGATCCGTAACTATATGTATAAATTCACCCCTGTGTATAGTCTAACATTATAGCCATGACTTCACCTAATAGGAAACTAAACCATTCAATTATGTGATCATAGTTTTTAATTAAGTGAACAAAAACAAAAGTTCTTAACTACTAACTAATCATAAGAACTATAATTTTAAGTCATTAATTTATGACAATGTTGTAACTTCAACAAACAAACACAACTACTAAATCCGACTTCCGGTCAAATGTGAAATTCGTTCTTTAAGCTATTCATAGAGCAAACACATTTTCTCCTGACATGAAGTAATTAAACCTTTGGCCATAATTCCGGATTTATGGTTATTGTATGCTTAACTAACTCTTGCTATCATTCTGTGATAAATCAACAAACTGCCTTTTATTATTTTTGAATTATGCTTTGCACATTCATCAATAGGGAGGTAATTCACTAACTTCATAAGATAGGTTCTTACATGCGACAAACTATCTGGTGATGGTGATCATGTATGCCAATTTATCAAAAAATCAAGGCACCTGGTTTATGCACCCGAAAGCCCCTCATAATGCTTATCACTTCAGATAAGTTATTTGAAAATCCTTCCATTATGGAGCAGTATGCTCCGGACAGGTTATATGGCCTAAAATCTTAACCGTTAAGTGTGACCTTGACTATGGAACAAGAGACCTGGATCTTTCGCGCGACACGTCTCATTATGCTTAACAATTATGCAAAATTTAAAAATCCTCTAATGCTGGATTAATGAAAATAATCCGAACATGCGTGCATTCGTACACACGTGCAAACGTACACAAGTTTATACGTACATAAGAACGTACCGACGGTCAATGTAAACACTATTTGCCCCATTGGTGGGTGGGTGAAATTTCAAGGTATGTACCTAGATAAACAGTTAACACTCATACATCACTTCAAATATTTGTCAGAAAGGTGTAAAAGGGACTTAAATTTAATGACGATGTTGAAAGACACAGGTTTCGGGTCTGATAAAAATAGACTCCTTCTTCTCTACAAGTCTGTTATTCGTCCAAAAATTGATTATCGGGGCCAAATACATTATTGCACTACGCAAAACGCATTAAAATATTAACTACCATACAAAACAAGGCCCTTGTGATAGCTCTACTATCACTGCCGTGTACACCGGTTATTACATTACAAGAGAAGACCTGTGTGCTGTCTCTCTGGGCAAAAAAACTGGTACGTTTATCAGGGTCCGGAAAGTAAAAAGAAGCATGTTGCCCTTCCATTTGGGGCCAGCACCCATACCCTGGTGGAGAAGGCCGGTCTCAAAGGGGTCGCTGCAGTAAACAGGATTCCCTCTGAACCTCCCCCCTCCAATGGCTGCTTCATTCCCCGAACCTCGACAAACATCTATAAACAATGATAACGAAATCTTCCTGCACCTCGTGAGGTCAGAAGCTCTCCATAATTTTAATATTTGGTATGCCGAGCATCTAAAATTTTACACAGACGGCTCTTGCTTGGTAGCCAACTCATTCGTAATTCATTTCAAAAACGTTGTAAGAACATTCAGACTCAGCAATAACCTTCCAATACATTTGGCTGTCCGTTTGGCTATTATTTTTTCAATGTGCTGTATATAATTTAACAAGCCAACCAGAACTGCTATTTTCTCGGGCTCTATCTTCTCTTGTGTCCATCAAAAATTGAAGTAGCAGGTCTTGTCCTGACATAGTTACTAAAATGTTGGAATTGAATCAACAGTGCCTATACAAATCTGTACAGCTATCCTTAGTCTTGTGTCCAGCGCATGTCGAGATCCCGGGGAATAAATCAGTCGGCCGCATCGATACACTTCTAACATCATAATAACCAAATGCATTTGCCGACTGAGGATGGGGACCAGTCTTGTACCTGCTAGTGCGGGAACGTATATTTTGAAGCGTGACCACCTATATCCCCAATGTGAGACCTCAGTTAATGCTGACCACCTGCTGACCTACGTTCTCTATACAGAGAGAACAGCTCAAAACCACTCTATCCATCCTAAACATTGATTTCACTCTTTATAGGATCCTAAATCCTATTGACAAAAATAAATTGCCAGTATTCTTATCTCTGGTAACATATCTGGTAGATTGCCAAACCAATTCAAATACAAATACTGTACCTGCAGCTTAATAATTTTTATTTTTGAAACTGTAATTAAATAAACATTTTCCCATATCTGGAGAAATTTTGTTAATTATTCAAACGTTTATTTATACCACTGAACAGCTTGTCACTGTACAGTACTCTAATTTCCATTTATTTATTTTCTTTCCGTGTTTTATTGCACACTATTATCCAATATACATACGGAATTTATGATATTTAACCTAATGGCAGGGAGTTAACTCCTGCCTGACCAAATTCTTTATCCATCTTTCAATCATCATCATCCAAGCATGGGAGACACCTCTTCACAAACCAACCTGTTTCTTATGCAGTACACTTTGCTAAAACATTGCCCAGCAGAACATTGAGAGTGTTGAACTCAGCCAGTGTTTTTATTGTGCATCAGAGCAACAGATAAGGATTATGTCAGAATTATATGTTTCCCCATCAAATTTAAATAATTGGGTACTTAACAAAATAATTGAGTACTTATTATTATGTTACTCTGTTAGAATTAAAAAACAATTGACTATGAAAAGAAGATGATCTCCAAATTTCGTACAGTGACCAGTTTTGACCCCAGGGGCATAATTTGAACAATCTCTGTAGAGGACCAATCAAAGATGTTGCATACTAAATACGGTACCTTTGGGTTTTTGAGCAGAAGATTTCTAAAGTCATTTTGCTATATATTCTATATAAACCATGTGACCCCATGGAAATGATTAGAACAAAATTTGTAAAGGTCCACTAAAGGATGTTACACACCAAATATGAAACCTCTGGGCCTTGCAGTTTAAGAGGAGAAGATTTTTAAAGTCATTTTGCTATATATTCTATATAAACCATGTGACCCCAGGGGCATAGTTTGAACAATCTTTGTAGAGGACCACTATAGGATGTTATATACCAAATATATAACCTCTGGGCCCTGCGGTTTCAGTTTACACTTTGTAAATCGACTTTTAGCTCTAGTGAACTGCATATGCAACGGACCATAACGATTCGAATAACTTTGAAAGAGGGTCACCTAATGATCATTCCTTTGAATTTTGGTGAAAATCTGCTAAGTGGTTTAGGAGAAGATGTTGCTTGAATTAAAAGTTGACAACGCATGCACGCACGACGGACAACGGGCGATCACAAAATCTCACCATGAGCACTTAGTGCTCTGGTGAGCTAAAAATGCGAAATCTGTCAACACGTCCTTTAAAATAAAATCAGGAATACTTTAGCTTATTACAATAAACGAAGTATATCTTCGAATGGAGGGTACATCCAATTTGGGTTTCAATAGCATAATTCTGGGTCAAAAGCAGAAATAACCTCTTTAATAATGTTATGGAAATTGACAATGGAAATCAACGATGACGATGATTGAGAGGCAAATAAAGTCGGGAACCCTTGTTTCTGAACAATTTCAATTCGTTTTGTCTGCCTCTGTGCGACATTTTCCCGGAATAATCGTAAACATGACCAAAGCATTCCGAATTCGAATAGAAACAAAGATACCTACAGTTGCATAATGACGTCATAAAACATGGAATATTAAGGAGATACTCGATTAATCTCAATTGGACAGTTGTGGTTTACATTGAAAAGAACATCCAATCAAGCTTCGTATTCTACGGGTGTCTGTTCTTTCGTAACATGACAATTTCGTAACCTTTCATATTCGGCTGTTTCGTACAAATCTATCGGTCATTTCGTACCCATGTCAGTCAATCACTTAACACACCGAGTTTGCATTTTTTTTTTCGTATTGAGTATTTTAATTGAGTTGTGTTACTCATCAGACATAAAATTAATTGCGTAAAAAAGGTATATATTTGGCGATACGTATAAAGTAAATTATATATTAAAAATGCCTGTACTAACATAGAAAAGCAGTGTTTTGAAGAAATTGCCCAGCTGGAATAAGATTTTCATGATGGGAACGCATTGTTTTATGTGTATCATAATGTTTTCTAAACCCGGTTAGCAGCGTATGCTGCAACGGTCTTGATGGAATCTACTTTACTCAGAAAGACTGCAACAACACCTTTGCAGCATTTACCATATAATATTTGAAATATTTAAAAGCTACATGTGCACATTCACATTGGGTATTATTTACAGTAACGGCAATAAACAATTTATTATTTATTTTCATATCACTAAGTGGTTTAGCATTGTTTTACATTATCTGTATGATTTGAATGTCTTTACGTATGCAAACAAAGAAATGTGCTTAAATAGGGTATATTAATCCTATTTATTATACCTCTCAAGTGATATTAAGTGGTATGTAGCCTTCCCCATGGTGGCAATTTAAGAGAATGGACAAAAACAACAGGATACAGATCAAATATAGGGTTCTATTTAGAATAAAACCTCGTTGTTGCCATATTTCACCAAAAACATATATTTATATACTACGAGATTGCCAGATACGGGGTGTTTTTCAATGTAAGACCCTTGTTGTGGGGTGTCCAAAATTGTGGGGTGTTTACAACACCCCACAATTCAGGACACCTAGTTTTCGATAATATACCATACATATATGTTTTTGGTGAAATATGGCAACAACTAGGTTTTATATTGAGATCATATATACAGTAAAACACAGTTATTTTCCCCTGTGTTAATACCCTAGAATGCTATTAAAAATGCATGTGGAGATTAAACTACCTGATAGCACGATGAGGCACACACCAGGCAGCTGGATACATTACGCTCTGTTAATATTTGAGTAAAATTCAAGAATATCATTCAACCTGATTTTAAACCTAACTTTGTTGAATGTGAAAATATCAAAATTACAGTTGATGAAATGTTTGAACTAATTAATAACAAAAATAAAGTAGTGTTTTAATTTTTAACCCAATAAAATAGTTAAGACTGCCTAGCGTATTAAGCAGTTAGTATTAATATCCCGTAAATAAACTATAACATGTGTTTACTTGTCTCCTACAAAATATATTTTTATTCAAAAAGTGCATGCTAAGTATGAAAGGAAAACACTTTCAAGATCTCAAGTCAGTTTTATACCTAGCGTGTTAATTAGATATTTAAACACACAGAAATTCACGTTTTAACATCTTGCCAAAATAACATCAACTTGCTACAACTACTGAAACTACAGCAATCATTATTTTTACTACTGCAGTAATTCTTCAAATTCTATAACAACATCAACAACTACTACTACTACCACTACTCATTATTTTACTACTACTACTGCAGCTGATGATGATAATGCTACTACTACTGCTACTACTACTACTACTACTAGTACTACTACTGCTACTACTGCTACTGCTGCTGCTGCTTCTACTACTACTACTATTACTACTACTACTACTACTACTACTACTACTACTACTACTACTACTACAACTACTACTACTACTACTACTACTTCTGCTACTACTAGTACTACTACTACTACTACTGTTGCTACTACTAGTACTACTAATACTACTACTAGTACTACTACTACTACTACTACTTCTACTACTACTACTACTACTACTACTATTACTACTACTACTACAACTACTAATACTACTAGTAATACCACTACTACTACTACTACTACTAGTACTACTGCTACTACTACACCTACTACTACTACTACTAATACTACTAGCACTACTACTACTACTACTACTACTACTACTACTACTACTACTACTACTACTACTACTACTACTACAGCTACTACTTCTACTACTGCCGCTGCTGCTACTCTTGGTAGTGGTGGCGTTTTAATTATCAGGAAAGCATGAATAAAAACAACAACAACTGCTGATGCTACTACAACTTATGTTATTACTACCTTTAAAAAGCATAATTTATTATATACCTTTGAAATAGTATAAGTAAAGTATATACTAGGATTAGTATACAATTGTGGGGCGCCCACAATTAAAATACAAACTATACAACCACATAACTCTACTTCATTAGCATCGTTCTTCCTACAGTAGACTCTATAGCATATCGTGAACTAACATTAATATAATATAAACTTATCATTCTTATAAAACATTACAAACCTTTTTATAATACAACGTTATCTTTTTTGTAAAACGCATATTTTATGTGCTTAGTAGAAATGTCTGAAGATATACAATATCTTGTTTATGCATTTTTAAGGGAAACTTTAATTCTTGGTGATCGCATTGCTATATTTACTCTCTTACACAATACAGGTAGTAAATCGTTGAAAATATATATTAAATGTATCTTATTTTTTGAGATGCGTCTACAACAGAGATAAAATAGCACAACCAACACGAACGTCTGAGTTATGCATATAGGATTTTCAACATCAACACATAGCGCCTTGTTGACAACGGACACTTTCATGGTATAATACTTTATCACTTCATCGCATACTAAGCTTGATGTACCAGTATACAACTATACATATCATTACTTATCTGCCAATAAACTTAATAAATAATTATTACAAACAACCATTTGTAAAATGTACAGATATCACATGGTCGCAGAAAACCTTATGAGGGGACTCATATTGCCTTGTGATACTCTCTCCAGTGTATATTTTCTTATAATGCATTAAAAGGATCAACGAACACATGTAATCAAAATACATTTTTGCAAAGTGCGTTTTAGATGTACATGTGTGAACAAATTCCCATGATATACACACATTAAACGTATTACATTTAAAACATAACAATAACAAATCAACATTTTAATAAAAACAAGTAACCTATTTAAGCAAGTTGATAGTAAACTATATCTACACGTATAAACCATATCAGCAAACTCTGTCTTTTAAGCAAATCATACTTTGCTAATTTTGTTACCACTTGACTGTTGCTTTTACAACAGCTACCATGAACCCATTTTGTGCTTCTGCCGCTATTACTACTAATTATTATAATTGTGTATTTATTGCTACTACGACCAAGTCAACTACTACTACTACAACAGCTGCTACTACTGCTGCTACAGCTCCTCCTCCTTCTACTCACCCTACTACAATTTCTACTACTGCTGCTACTGCTATTAGTGTTTTTAATACTACTACCACTTCTTCTTCTTCTTTTACTTCTTCTTCTTCTTCTACTATGACAGCAACATCATAAACAGCAACATCAACATAATCAGCAACTACAACTTCTGCATATTATTTTACCACTACTGCTACGACAGCTACCACTGCTGCTAGTTCTGTTGTTGTTAATAATAATTATAATAATAATAATAATAATATTAATAACAATAAAAATAATAGTAATAATAATAATAATAATAATAATAATAATAATACAGATGATTGATGCAAATTTCAATAAAAATGCAAAGGTTATGAATAACAAGAATTCGGGGTGATATATGCAATTACACAATTATATTAAAAGTCCACGAAGCATGACATGGTGATACGAGTGTAGAAGTTTTTTTGTATGAGCTTTTACGCCTTTTAAAACAAATTACAATATGTAAACTGTATGGCATGACATATCGAGCATTGACACAAGACGTAATTTCAAATGTACTATATTTAAAATCAACTATTGCTGCTGCTACTACTACTTATACTGCTACTAAACATTATATGACCACTACTGCTACTGCAGCTACAAATGTTGCTGAATATATATTAATAATACATGTAATAATAATAATAATAATAATTATTATTATTATTATTATTATTATAATCATCAAAATAAATGTAGTAGTAGTAGTAGTAGTAGTAGTAGTAGTAGTAGTAGTGTAGTAGTAGTAGTAGTAGTAGTAGTTGTTGTTGTAGTAGTTATAGTAGTAGTAATAGTAGTAGTCGTAGTAGCAGCAGCAGCAATAGTATAAGTTGTAGTTGTAGAATGAGTATTAGCAGTAAAAGTAGTAGTAGTAGTAGTAGTAGTAGTAGTAGTAGTAGTAGTAGTAGTAGTAGTAGTAGTAGTAGTAGTAGCAGTTGTAGTAGTAGTAGCAGTAGTTGTCGTTCTTGCTGGAGTTGTAGTTGTAGTGGTAGTAGTAGTAGTAGTTCTAGTTGTTGTTTTTGATTGTTTTGTTATTGTTTATTCTGTTTCTGAGCTTGCGATTATCGAAGTAAATAATATAACTAGTAAAAATTATATTATTCAGTGTTCGCAAAAGTGAATTTAAATCACTCCATCTAATCGCAATTTTATATAGAACTATTTTTAACAGGGTACATTTCATGGATGGTTCAAATTGAAAGTAGGCATCTCCTGTGAAAATGAAATTAGCACGCCCGTATAACGGGCATAAATTATTCTGTTTTGTTGTGTAACAGGTCAGCTGCTACGATCATGCCAAGGTTGATATGTGGGGGTGTGATTGGCAGTATGGCCATTTAATTGACAGATTAATGTGTTTAACCACTGAGCGGTTTAGTTACTGTATTTAAGAATTTCCTGGAATTTTTTTTTATTTAACTTATCTTAAACACGAAATATTATAGATAAATATTAGTATATACATTTGAACATCGTTATTTGGAACTCTGTTAATTCGAAGTCAGCGTTATTTCGAAGTATTTTTTTGGGGTCTCGAATATATTTCTTCTTTATTTAACTAAAATAAACTCGTTTAATTCAAACTTTTTAAATTCGAATTATCATTATTTCGAAGTCTAAAATTCGGTCCCAAATGAAGATTTCACACTTATTTGCCTATTGTTAATTCGAAGTCGCAGTTTTGATAAGGACTTGATGTTTTCACGCCTTCGATGAAAAGATTCGCGGTCCGAGCGTGTCAACACATTGGCCGTTATTCGCTAATGGGCACTATTTACACTCATTAAGGCAAGTGACGTGTGGCCTGTGTATGGCAAGATATATTAGGTAATAAAAAGTACGTCAACGTATGACTTTCAAATCGGTTAGCTGCTCAATATCGGTAAAACCGTATATTTATGTAAAAAGGTAAAGCAAATAACTAAAGGCTTTCATTTATATCTTTATACCAAGTCAGATGCGCTTGATAAGAATTATGATTGTGTTAGTATTTTATTCATTATTTTACGAACTACACTTAGCTCCTTTACCGTGGCGTATGTTTCAAAAAGCAAATGTGACGCGACCTTTACGGGTTTGTATAAAATGGTGAAAATGTTTTAACCGAACTTTCGTTATTTCGGATTTTTTTTGCCGGTCCGGACGACTTCGAAATAACGGTGTTCGAATGTATAAATTACATTTCAATATTTTTAGCAGCATTAATGAAGACGATATCATGTACCGCTAAAAGAAAAACTACACCCGCAAAATAAATAACAATACGATTGCTACTACTTGTCAGATTGCTTCTAATCCTACCATCACCACTGCTCCTGTTCCTCCGAAAAATACTTAAATTACAACAACCACTACTACCATTCCTCCGAATAATACTAACACTACCACCGCCACGCATACTTTGCCTATGAATAATTCCAACACTACCACCTGTAGTACTACTACGACTCTGAATGATACTTACTCTACCAACCTATTTATAGTACTTTTCCTACCAGAACTAATGCTACAACCACCAATACTACCATATTTCCGACTTCTTTTAACATTACAATTACCACCACTACTACTTACACAATTGCTACCACTACTACTTCTTGGGCTACTAGTAATACTAATACTACTAGTGCAACTACTGTTACTACAACAACTGCTGCTGTTTCTAACAAAAATGCTGAGGCTGTAATGAACCGAAAATGCGGGGTGTTATATATAAATATATACACCCCACAATAATATTATAAGACCACAAGCATGACTTGGTTGTACGAGTACAAAATATTATGATTCGTTTGGCTGTAGCGTTTAAAATATTGGGTTATAGTAATTGGTCATATATTTATTATATCGTGAAGAATTTATTATATTTTCTTATATGTTACAGGAACTAACAATTCAAACAATTACTACTACTACTACTACTACTAATACTACTACTAATACTATTAGCAAAACTACGGCTAGTGCTTCAACTGCTGCTGTTTCTACTTCTTGTAATAAAAAACAACAATAATAATAATAATAATAATAATGCACGAAGATGAGAACAAAAAATGCTAAGGCTCTAATGAACCCGAAATGCGAGGTGTTACATATAAATATATACACCACACAATTATAATATAAGACAAAGAAGCATGACATGGTGGTACGAATACAAAATATTATGATTCGTTTGGCTTTGGCGTTAACAACATTGGGTTATATTAATGATATCACATATTTTAAGAAATTATATTGTGAAGTATTTATTATATTTTCCTATATGTAACAGGAACACTTACTACTACTACTACGACTACTACTACTACTACTACTACTACAAATACTACCACTACTACCACTACTACTACTGCTGCTGCTGCTTCTGCTGCTGTTACTACTTATACTACTACTCCTGCTGCAACTGCTGCTATTACTACTATTTTTACTACAGCTACTTCTACTTCTACTACAACAGCTACTACTGCTGCTGCTGCTGCTACTGCTACAACTACTTATAATAATACTACTGCTGCTGCTGCTACTGCTGCTGCATCTGCTGCTGCTACTACTACTTTTATTACTACTACTACTACTACTACTACCTATACTACTACTACTACTACTACTACTACTACTACTACTACTACTACTACTATTACTACTACTACTACTACTACAACTACTACTTCTTCTACTAATAGTACTACTACTACTACTACTACTACTACTACTACTACCATAACTACTACAACTACAGCAGCAAGTTCTACTACTTAACCTCAACAACTTTTACTATTAATACTTCAAATACTTTTAGTGCAAATACTGCTTCTGCTTCACTGCTGCTGTTTGTATTTCTGATAAAATAATAATAATAATAATAATAATAATAATAATTCAGGATGAGAACAAAACATACCAAGGATGTAATGAGCTGGAAATGCGGGGTGTTATTTATATAAAAATATACACAACACAATAATAATATAAGACCTCAAACCATGACATGGTGGTACGAGTGCACAATATTATGATTTGTTTGACTTAAGCATTTACAACATTGGGTTTTATAAATGGTCATACATATTTTGTGAAATTACATTGCATAGAATTTATGATAATGTTCCTATATGATACAGAAACAATCATTACTACTACTACATTGTTGCTCCTGATGCTACTACTACTATTACTACTACGACCTCTACTACTACTACTACTACTACTAATACTACTACAATTACCACTACTACCAACACTGCTGCTGCTACTGGTACTGCTACTCCTTCTCCTCCTCCTACTCCTCCTCCTACTTCTACTACTAATACTTATACAGCTGCTGCTGCCACTACTGCTGCTTCTGTTGAAATGCTGCTGCTACCCCTCCTCCAATTACTAGTACTACATATTTCCGCAACAACAAAAAAACGTTCCATTTCCACCAGTTCTACTGCTGCTGCTGCTGAAATGGATTCTGTTTCTGCTGATGTAGTATCAAATATATGACCCATATCAGTCATATACCTGAATACCTGGTGCTGTTTTATTTTTTACCTAAAGAAACAAACGCGACATGAACAATTACAGTTTGCCACATACTTCTTATACTTTTACTCCTTTACCACTACAACGATAACTTTCACTAATACTATTTCACCGCAACAACTTCTACTACTGCACACAACGGCAGAACTACTACTAAAACTACAACCACCGGCACTACTTCTCTTCCGACTACTATTAACACTTACACCACCACCATTTCTACTCCTCCGACTAATACTAACACTTATACCGCCACAACTTCTTCTTCTCTTAATACTATTACCACTACCACTACCATCACACCTACTTGTCCAAGCAAAACTAATACTCCCAGCACCACTATTAATACTCACCCGACTACTGTTAACACTTACACCAATACTACTCCACCGACTACTACAAACACTATCACTACTACTCATCTGAGCATAACTTATACTACTTAAACCACTAGTACTACTCCTTCGACTGCTATTAACACAATCACCACCAATTATTCTACACATTTAACTTCTAACACTAACACCACCACCAATTCTTCTACTTATTTCACTTCTACTAACACTAACACCACCACCAATTCTTCTACTCATTTCACTTCTACTAACACTAACACCACCACCAATTTTACTCCTCCGAACATTACTAACACTCCAAACAAGACTACTCCTATTACTCCGACTACTACTAACACTACCACAGCCACTACTGCTATTTCTCTGTATAATACTCACACTACCACCGCGACTATTGATATTCCTCTAAATAATACTAAGCCTACTACTCATGCTATTCCTAGGAATGATACTCACACTACCACCACGACTATTGATATTCCTCTAAATAATACTAAGCCTATAATACTCATGCTATTCCTAGGAATGCCCACTCCTCTGAATACTACTTACAATACCAA
>CM051024.1:3047500-3102500 GCA_027627225.1 Congeria kusceri
ACCCTGGCTAAACTTACACTACCACCATCACTTCTACTCCTTCGACTACAATTAAGACTCACCACCGCGAACCACTACCATTTTCCTACCACTGCTACTACTCCTACCAACAGTACTACTACTGTTACTACAATAACAAAAACTACTACTACTACTACTATAACTACTACTATTACTACTACCACCGCCATTACTACTCCTTTTACCATGACACTCATATGCAGTGTCAAATATGTCAAACATACCACTCGTAGATCTAAATTGCCTGGAATTGGTATTTAAAAACAGCGACATAAACAATTAAAATCATTTGTCACATGCTCGTACGTGTATGTTACCGTACTGTGTCTAATCCAACTACTACTTCTACTGCTACTCCTTTACCAAGACAACAATAACTTTCACTAATACTATTTTACTGCAACAACTATCACTACTACAACTACAGTAGAACTACTTAAAACACTACCACTACCACCACTACTATTTACACTATGAACACTAACACAACCACCACTTGTACTGCTCCGACTAATATTAACACTTTCACCTCTACTACTAACACAGGCATATCCACTTCTGCAATTCCTCCAACTACTATTTACTACACCACCACACGACTGCTTCTCCTCCGGCTGCTACTAACACTACCACAACCATTAATACTACACGTACCCATACTACTGATCTTGCCACTACCATTTCCCCTACCTCTGCTACTATTCCTACCACTACTACTCCAACTATTACTACTACCACTGCTTCTGCTTACAAGAACAAAAACAACAACTACTACTCCTTTTAGTAGTAGTTGTTGTTGTTGTTGTCGTTGTCGTACTCGTAGTAGTCTGGGGGCTTGAGTATGAAATGGAACCTGTATCAAAGACGTATAATATTATTTATTTCTGCGGAATTTCACTGTACAGTATAACAAAACAATTGTCACCATGAATATTTTGGAAACATGTCGATATTTAAATCTAATTCATTGAGCTTGTTAATGAATAATTGCACGTCGTTATAACAACATTATAGTGATAATAGATACGTACATAACAATTCGAAAGACCTCATTTGTTTTCCATTCTATACTTTATTAGATACCTACTCGTACATTAATACAAGGTGTTTGAAACTAAAGCCGGCTTTATTTCTGTCGAAAAACGCAAATTACGGTCGCCTCTGGATTCATTTACTTTAAGTAGCATCACCACCACCACCACCAGGACCATCACCACCAACAACGACAACACAACTACCACATGCTACTACTACTAGTACTATTAGTAGTAATGCTACTACTGCTAGTAATACTACTACTGCTACTACGGATGCTACTACTACTTCTACTACTACTACTGACATTACTTATATCATTACTACTACTACTACTACTACTACTACTACTACTACAACTACAACAACAGCCACAACAACAAAAACTACTATTACTACTACTTCTTATGCTTATACTACTAGTACTTCTACTTTAACTTCTACTACTCCTACTATACCATTGCTACTACTACTACTACTACTGCTAGCACTACTACTATTGCTACTACGACTACTTATACTGCTACTACTACTACTGCTGCTGCTGCTGCTACTACTACTACTACTTCTACTACTACTAAAACTACTTCTACTACTGCTGATGCTAATACTACTACTATTACTACTATATTACCTCTACTGCTCCAGCTTATACTGCTACTAATATTTGCATATTGTTTATCCTAGATGTGAATTTGTATAGATATGTGCAAAATATAAAATCATAATGCGTATATTTCTTCACGCGTTATTCCAGTCATAGGATCATATCTGATGTTGTCAAATCTGGTAAGGAATCTCCACCATAAAGAGGAACATAACATATGCAACTAATGCAATTTGTATAATACCTATTGGAATACGTGTATTAATATTAAAATTACGACATACTCGTATAGTTATATTGTGTTTATGTAATTTATCTGTTTATTTTAGTTTACTTCATAGAAAACTAATCATTGTTTATGCTTAACATGCTTCTATGGTCTTTTTACCTCATATCGAAAAAATGTTTTGTCTTATGTCCCCATACATGTTATTCTCAGCAGTATGACTTGTTTAAAAACACCATGGCAAAAAAAAGTGTGAAAGTTAAAATGTGTATGGAGGAAAATCACTATGCACATTACAATAACTAACCATTCAGTTTACATTCACTTTAATTTTGATATATGAATTACTGGATACATTCAAACTGACAATTTAGGTAAGGCCTCAGTCACACAATCAAAAAGTCGGGTATGCCCTTACGCTGTCGAGAGCTATTAGTGCAGTGTTGTGACTCTGTTTGATCGCATTCGGGAAAATCGGGACTCTGTCGAGACGCTGTCGTGAAGCTGTCGTGACAATAATCGATCTTTGGATCAAAAATTGAATTTCGAACCCCGAATCTCAGAATATTGTCCCGACTTTTGACATATTTGATTCGGGATCATGTCGGCTTAAAAACGGCAGGATAAATCGGGAATATGTGACTGAGGCTTAAAGGACACAGTATGTTATTCACTTAAATAGATCGCATATTATCTAGGTATGTCTGACTCATCCTTGCCGTGTCTTAAACTTAGCTGTAATATAAGGGAGGCAACTCATGATGATAAATAAACATCAATTATAATTTACTCATTCCTCAACTGTTTATATCCCTTGTATCAGGTTTCTTTATATAGAACAGTGTGTTTGCATGCAAAATGCAATACATCCCTCAGTTACATTATATTATCCAGTATTAAGTATGCACATTATATATTAATACAAAGATGTATTTTAAAACAATACAGTATTATTAGTCTGAGAATTATGTTCTACGAATCCTATTTAGTCATTTTAGGAATATCGCTATTTTTAAAACATAATTTTTATTATTAGCACCTCAACCACACGGCAAAGTTTTATATATGTAACCTTCCCTTTATATTTAGCGAAATCATTGTGTCCACCAGGTGTCGCTTCTAGAATAGCTTATGTGATATGGCGCTGGGCATGATGAGTAAGCACTATTTTATATGGCGCCAACATAGTTCAAGTTCCCAATCTGTGCATCATTTAATTCAATTTTAAAACATAATCCGCCAGTTTATTAATAATATAACAGTTTTTATCTATATGTGTTCACTTGTCAATAGTGTTCGAAAGTGAAAGAAGAAACTGCATGACAACGCAAGAATAACGCATTTTGTTGCACGAACTGGTGTAGATTTAATGATCCGAGTGTTTTAAGTTAATAAATATGATAAAGTTGTCAAGTTTAAACATGGTTTTAAAAGAATTAACGACAATTTTGCTTGTTAGGAAATTATATCATTCTTCCGCAGACTATATCTTAGTGTATGCACATTTCGCAAAACACGAATAGTTGTCAGTTCCTAATATAGAGGTTAGACAAAAGCAGTGACGTCACACTCGATGTAAAGAATGAAGGAAAATTGTAAAATTTATTATATCCTCGTAAAGACGTTAAGCAGTGTGCCCGGGCAATGGTTTTCAAATGATGTCCGGAGGTCAAACAGCCCCAATGATTCATAAACATTTTAAAATGCTTAACAATGACAGATTTCCTACCCTCAGTTACCACTGAAACAAGGTATAACAACTACGTGTACGTATTATGCATATTTTAGGTACGTACACATTTCGACATCGCTAATTATATAAAACGAATATTCGAATATATTCGAATAAGGAAGACGAATATTGGAATATTGATTTCAGCATGGGGTCCCAAGCCAGTAACTATTTAAAAAGCATGTTTTTGTGATTCATTCCGATTACAAATAATAAAATGTACACGCCCTTAGAATCAATATGTTTGTTCCGAGTAAATCACCTACATCTAGCCACTGCCTGATATAGATGCTAGTTGCCTGCTATTACAAAATCAGACAGCGTTTAATCAGACTGAGATCCATATAGTGGTATAATAAAACACATACCACACGTATTGACTATACACATGGAAAAACTTCATTTTGATAATACTGACATTTTGCATATTTACCTCTGAACCCTATCCAGACATTACGGAGTTTCAAGTAGTTCAGCTTCTGGCACGCTGACAGGTCAAACTCGATACGAGATGCTGACTCGCCAATTGCAGGTGAAGTCTGTATACCAGGTGCATTTCTATTCATACGTACACGTAATGACTCGACATTGGACCTGTTTATAGCCCAGATGCTGTGTAAATCTCTGATGTTATCGTCATCGATGTGAAAGTGACTGAGTTTCAGGTGCACACCTGTCTTTTTGTTGGCTAGGGCCTCCCTGTATCCTGACAGGGTCGTGCTGCAAAACTCTTCGTGTTGACCGAAACTATCGTCATCAAGAACATCGCGTTCATTCATCAAGAAAGATAGTCTATGCGCTGCCGAGATGTTAAGTCCACACAGAAATATCAACACTTGAGATATGTCGAGATAAGAATTGTCAGGGCGTTCTAGGTATCCGAAAACGACGTCATCAATGACTTGTGTTTCGCAGGCGATATGATATGCAGCTAGAAATTCCTGCACGCTTTTGTGGATAAATGAACATGCTGATGAGAATCTTGTTCGAGTTGAGTGTGGTGTTTCCGATAAAATACCCGATTTGAGTGCAAATTCCTTTTGGTGTGGTGTTACATATTCTAACAATTCCTTAACGCTAAACACTAGCGAGTTTTCCTTCATTTCAGAAAACAAGAATTCAAATGCCACTTTGGCAAGGGCGTTTACGTGTTCAATATTTGGTTTTACGTATTGTGTGTTTGTTAAACACTCGAATGGCGGCTTTCGAAAGTAATCATGTTCCGTACTGGCCTTTTTCAGGAGACTGTCAAGCAGAAGACTGTATATTGCACACTGGGAGCCTGTGAGTTCTGTCCCTTCTGTATACGAACCTACAAGCAAACATACCATCATTGGTGACGACAGTAACTTTATGAGCTTTTGTTTTTCTATGTACCTCATAAATGCAGCATGTTTGTCGTTCAGTTCCTTTTTATCTACCATGTGACTCATGATAATTCTGCTCAGCTGCAGAGGATCATTAATACCTTCCAGTTGCAGCAATGTGTCGATCTCGGATTGTTTTATCTTTTCTTCAGCCAATTTCCAAGGTCTTGTTGTAAACAACAAAACACCCTGGCTATGAGAGGCTACCAATGCCGGTAGTGTGTGTACACCTCCAGGGCCGGTCCACTCATCGAGTCCATCCAGAACTATCAAGCAACGTTCTTTCTTCATGATCTTATTCAAAAGTCTGTTCGCTTTCCCACGATCTTCTTCATCAGCGTATATCGAGTCAATGATTTGTTCTTTAATCATCTTTGTAATGTCAGACTGCTTAACCGAATTCCGCAATGTGATGCGGAAAACGAACATAAAGTCTTGTACAGCATTTAAATCAGTAAATATATGTGATCCCTTATCAGAAGATACCGATGTACTGGCAATATCAGATTCTTCAGAAGATACCGACGGTGTGTTTCCACACCAGTCCAGAGCCAACTTTGCCGCGAAAGTTGATTTTCCTGTCCCGGCCTCTCCCTGAAGAAATATTCTCCGGTTCACTTTGCCATGTGTTAAAAACACCTGATTGTACTGTTTAATCCGTGATGTTGTTTTCTTAAACGCCCCTTTTTCCTTACACATAAGTGTAATTTCAGGCGGCATGTAAACATCTCGTAATCTTTCATCGACGGCGTCATTTAGGGGAGATGTTGTCACGTGACCGCAGGTTTCGTTGTAAAGCTGTTTCATACCTTGGATCAATTCTGAAATCATATCAAAGATATTTTCAGCAACAAATACAAATTATTATTAGTATTACTATTATAATTTTATTATTATTATTAGTAGTAGTAGTAGTAGTAGTAGTAGTAGTTGTTGTCGTAGTAGTAGAAGAAGTAGCAGTAAGAGTAATAGTAGTAATAGTATTTGTGCTAATAGTCATGTCATCTGTTGCAATATATTGATATTGAACCAACAAATTCGTGTATATATATTATCAACAAATGCAACATTGTGAGATAAAGATCTTGTTAGGCCGTTTTATTATGGCATTATTGTGAGTATGTTTTTGTATAACCATAGTATACACACGATATTTTTCACAAAGCACGTTAGCGCAATTGGTTAAAGCTCTGTCTACTGCCATTTATTAGTATGGCTCCAAAGTCGGGATTTCGTTCCCAACTTGTTTGTTTTTTTAAACAATTAAGCTAATTCATTGCATGGAATATATTGCTATGTATTATATAATGAAATCATAATTTAATATTATATCATTTAAAGAGCAATATGAAATCCATGTTTCATTGATATAGTCCATTTGACAAGTTATTACAGCAACGCATTTTCACAAACAATATCCGAGAAAAAGACAAAAGATCAGTACGTATAGCCGACTCAAATGATACGCAGATATTTCTTCCGAAGTCATATCAAAACTTATTGAAATGTTTTCATGAGCAAAGCTAACTAAAAAATGTATGTACGAATATGGTGCAGTCATATCAAAACTTATTGAAACGTTTTCATGAGCAAAGCTAACTAATATGGTGTAGTCATATCAAAACTTATTGAAACGTTTTCATGAGCAAGCTAACTAATATGGTGCAGTCATATCAAAACTTATTGAAACGTTTTCATGAGCAAAGCTATCTAAAAAATGTATGTACGAATATGGTGCATAAAACGGTATAATAAACTGATAAAAGTCATGTATATGGGTATGAACTTAAAATTAATGCACGCATATAATATACGTGCAATTGAAGTTCGAATCGTCTCTAAACCGCGTGTATAACATATCACATACAATTAAATCGAAATTGGCACTGCAAATACTTTTATTTATTTTTTTGAGGTGGTCATGACAAACATGTTAATGCATCCATTTAATCAACAGATGTATACAAGTACACCGCAGGATATATTAGACATAATCATATAACATACAGTTTTAAGTCAATGTTAACATGTGCACATGTGAGCTATAAGAAAAACAAGAGAATGTGTTCGGGGGCTCCGGCGCTTCATTTTGACAACTAGAGATTTTGTTTCTGAATAAAATTATATGTCTCGGCATGTCGTGGTCGGTGGATTTTGGGCGGAATTATTCCACATAACAGACATTGTATGCCCTTGTTTTCTATAACAAATGGCAGGAATTTGACAAAACTTAAAAAGATTTATCAGTACTAAGTGCAGTTGTGCAGCATGTAGTGGTCGGAGGATATTGGGTTGAGTTATGACCCTTATTGTCTGATTTGTGTTGTTGTTATTTTTATTGAACATGTTATGTTATGTGACCACGAATTACTCGAATTTCGAAATGCATAATTTGTGTTTTATCGATGGCCAGGACCATGACACTATACTCCTAGATAGAAAATAAAAGCTGTGCTCATACTTAGATATTGATATGCGGAATACACACATTTGTCGTGTTGATAGATTTTGCGTGCAATTACAAAGTGTCGGCGACGTAGTTCAAACCTTTGTATTGCAGCGTCATTGTTTCGAAAGCCTTATGCTCATTGAGACACTCGTGTCCGTTTCCTGGGTAGAACCAGTTATTGGTGTCTTTTTGAGAAAGATAATTAGAATGCTCATAAGAAGCGATCCAACTCACAATCAAATTGATGTATGATTATATATACTTGCCAATTGTGCTAGTAAATATCAATACTGAATGCCTTATTTGTTTATCTTCAAAACACAGTGATATTTTTTAAATTCCTGATTCGATTTGTATACATTTTGTTTTCCGAAGTAACTTTTAATTTCATGCATAATCCTAGGTCACACATAGGTCGCCGACCGATTACCGAGAACTGAAAACTAAACTTTGCGGCAATCAACGACAACCTCTGGCGACCAAACCCAGCAAAATGCAATGGAAATGCGATCGGCCGTACGAAAAGTCGATGGTCTTTTGCCCATCAACAACCATTAAAACTGGCTGACGAATGGTTAGCGATTGGTTGACGACTAGTAGGCGATTGGTTGACGACTGGTCGGTAGTATTTGGATTATTCGATATCAATTTAGTCAGTTAAGTGGTTGTTTCTCATTGTTCAAAAAGCATTTTGCAATATAAATGACCTTTGGCTATATGTGTATGCATTCCTTTTGAAAATGTAAGGCAATGACTTTATTTTTGATGTTTTGTTGATAATCAATATTAAATCCGACAATAATTGATACATTATTATCATCCGGTAACCTGTCTACTAAGTCCGGCAGCACAAGTTTGTATTGAGGTAAACTATCAGGTACACTTTCCAAATCCTGCAATACCCTCTTAAACTATTACGTCTCCTGTCAAGTGAATGAACGATTGAAAAATAGCCATCGACAGCCAGTGTGACCATCGACAACCAGTGTGCCAACCAGTGTGACCATCGACAACAAGTGTGACTGTCGACAACCATTGTATCCATCGACAAACAGTGTGACCATCGACAACCAGTGACCATCGACAACCAGTGACCATCGACAACAAGTGTGACCATCGACAACCAGTGTGACCGTCGACAACCAATGTGACCATCGACAACAAGTGTGACCATAAACAACCAGAGACCATCGACAACCAGTGTGGCCATCGACAACAAGTGTGACCATCGACAACCAGTGTGACCATCGACAACCAGTCGCCGATTCCCAACAGCCTGTTAAAAACCCTTCAAGACCATCAGCAACCACTGGTTGTTGGTGGTCGGGAGCTGGTCTTAAGTTGATAGCAGGCTATATGTGACCGGCACTTAAGTGAGCAACTTTGTTCGATAAAATTACTCCACATTTTGAAAATATGTTTTGTTCCATAAAGAGTATGTACATTCGCATTTAACGTCATATTAAAAAGGGGCATGTCTTTTCGGGTAAATATTAAATATTCCTTAAATTTCAGGGCTAAATCGGTTTTCGATTTATCGTTGTTTATCACCAATTAAACAACAATATGGAGTTCTGATGCTTAGGAAATAAACTACAAAGGCATTAGCCTGAGTTGTTAAATAGTCACGCATCAGGACGACGATTACTTAAGAAATAATTTTCGACTTATCGTTGCTTATCGGCCAATAAACAACGATTTGGAGTTCTGCTGTGTATGAATTTAACCACACATCGGAACAACAAAGAATTTTTTATTGGCCGATAGACAACGATAATGTAAACATTATTTCGATTATAACATGATTTGACTAATGTTAACTTGAACAGGCCCTTCTTCAAAACAGCAAACCTTTACACCTGTTTTGGTACCTTTTAATTATTTCAGATAATGTTTGTCATGAATATTATGATACGTAAATCATTTGATTTATTACAATAACATTTTCTAAATTCATTTTTTTCGCATTAATTCATTGACAGTTCTGGAAAATGAGCAAACAGTAGCTTTTGATGTCTTTTTCGCTAACAGTTTTGGAAGACTAGTTGCAATACGATAATTACGATGGCTGTGCTATAAGGAAAAGTTTTGCTTTTTCTTTGATAATTTTCTTTCCAATGATGATAAATTATGTTGATGCAGGCTCTGAATACATCAAAGTTGCACGTACAAATAACTGCATGCAGTCTTACAACTGTTGGAAATCAAATTTTATCAATCAATTTTTATGGTCATGTGCCAACTTTGTAAGTTTGGTCAACATAGTAACAAAATCGTGTGTGCAAGCCAATCATTGATAACCTGTTGATGTTTTTTTTTCCACACACAAGAGGAAATAACTCTGGTGTTTCTGGCCCGATCATGCTTGTATTCTTTTTCAGCTGTAGTTTTACGTTTATGGACAAAATGTTCACGATTGGTGAAGATTGGATGAAAAATGAAGTCCATGTTTGTATATTTTGTGAATAAACATAGGACAATAACTCTGGTGTTTGAAACACTATCTGGCACATTTGTGCCATCTGATGAGATGTGATGGTTATACACAAACTGTTGAAGTTTGGTTACGATTGGATGGAAAATATTGTTTTTTATCGGAACGAACAAGGGGCAATAACTCTAGTGTTACTGGTTTGATCCGACACAATAACAATCCCATCTGAGATTTTATGGTCATACACAAACTGAGCAAGTTTGGTTAAGATTGGATAAAAAGTGAAGTTTCCAGCGTGAATACGAAACCAATTGTTTACGGCACTCGGATGACTTACGACGGCCGATGCAGGAGAGGTCTCCTATAGCAATAGCACTTTGTGCTCAGGTGAGCTAAACAACTAAATTAAATTGATGCGTCTTTTAAAAAATTTAGCTAACAGACAAAACACACGTGTTGCATTTGTCTAAAGCAAGACTGCTTTTGCGCTATTCATAGTGGTCTGCTATTGGTGTTAATTGGAAATAACTATATCTACATCCAAAACTGATTTAAGTTTCATCGACTTTTGTGCAAAATCCGTTGTTCTACCTAATTCACCTCAATATTTTCCCACAGAGGGACGTGAAGTGCATATACGCGACTTTAGACTGAAAGCACTTCGCGAAAGTCAGGAATACGACACGCCAAATGATTCCGGGTCCCGAGAAATAAACTTGGTTCGAATTTAAAATCCCAGTTAATATTGGCACTGGGTCATTTGATACATCAATTAAGCAACTCACATTGGAAGGAGTTATCCCCTGTATTTGCATGACGCTCCCACCCCCCCCACCCCCCGCTTGGGGAAAATATTATTGATAGGTGCATCATTTTAGAATTCCAAATTGGTTAACTATAATGATATTCAGGACGTTTTATCTTTGGAAGCATGTAATACATACATTTAACAGATAATCACATTAATATATGACAATCGAACGTGTGTGTGTTCTAAATTAATTGAAGTAAATGTTTGATAAATTCAAAGATTTCATCGAATTTGCAATCTACCTCTTGTACAAACACTTTTAAATGCTTGTGTGCACGTAAAATGTAAAGGCAAGCATGCAGTTTGATATATTAAAACGTATTGTTCTTTGGTCATTAAGCAAGAATTTCATTTAAGTTCTAACTCTTGTAAAATTTAAATGTCTTAAATAGCAACACATTACAACAATTTGATGTTATGTCTTAGAAGTTAAGAGATGTTCTCGATATATATAGACATGCAGGAAAGTTTTAGTTTTGTTTCCTACATTTGTAAATAAATAAATACATACAAACATAGCTTGTTACGTTTGTAAATGGTTACAGAATTGGACCTTAGCTCGCGTTCAATATCGAAGCACAGTGCCAAAGACGCATGTTTATTGCAGTTGATTAGAAGGCTGCACACCAATATTAAATTACATGAGCGAGTTTGCGTTTCTATTAGAGATGTAAACGAATATCTGGATAACCGGTTATCCGGTTACTATGTATATATCCGGTTACCAAGTTAGTAACTGAATATTCGTATAAAAATTTGAAAATCCGATTTCTTTCGTTTTATAGGCATACAAACGCCCTTTTGGCATGTATATTATTAACACAACACAGCTGTAGTAGGGTGCTTGTGTCTGTACAACGGATGTGTCAGACATTGTAGTAGGGTGTCTGTGTCAGTACAACGGATGTGTCAGACATGTTAGTAGGGTGTCTGTGTATGTACAACGGATGTGTCAGACATTGTAGTAGGGTGTCTGTGTCAGTACAACGGATGTGTCAGACATGGTAGTAGGGTGTCTGTGTAGGTACAACGGGTGTGTCAGTCATGTAAGTAGGGTGTCTGTGTCAGTACAACGGATGTGTCGGACACGGTCGAAGAGTGCCTGTGTCAGTGCAGTGGGTGTGGTAGTCATGGTAGTAATGTGCCTGTGTCAGTTCAACGGGTGTGTCAGTCATGGTAGTATGGTGCATGTGTCAGTACGACAGTGTGACAGACATGTTAGAATGGTGTCAGTTATGTAAATAGGGTGTCTGTGTCAGTACAATGGATGTTTCAGACATGGTAGGAAGGTGTGTGTCAGGACAAGGGGTGTGTCAGACATGGAAGTAGGGTGCCTGTGTCAGTACAACGAGTGTGTCAGACATGGTAGAAGAGTGCCTTAGTCAGTACAACGTGAGTGCCAGACATAAAAGTAGGGCGCCTGTGTCAGTACAACGAGTGTTAGACATGGTAGAAGAGTGCCTGTGTCAGTACAACCAGTGTGTCAGACATGGTGGTAGTTTGTCTGTGTCAGTACAATGAGTGCGTCAGACATGGTGGTAGGTAGTCTGTGTCAGTACAACGAGTGTGTCAGACATGGTGGTAGGTAGTCTGTGTCCGTACAACGGATGAGTCAGACATGGTAAAAGAGTGCCAGAGTCAGTACGACGGGTGTGTCAGACCTGGCAATAGGCTGCCTGTGTCATTACAACGGGTGTGTCAGACATGGCAGTAAGTTGCCCTGTTTCAGTACAACGGATGAGTCAGACATGGCAGAGGAGTGCCAGTGTCAGTATGACGGGTGTGTCAGACCTGACAATAGGGTGCCTGTGTCAGTACAACGGTGTGTCAGTCCTGGCAGTTTGGTGCCAGTTTCAGTACAACGGTTGTGTAGGACCTTGGCAGTAGGGAACCCTGTGTCAGTACAACGGTTGTGTCAGACCTTGCAGTAGAGTGCCTTTGTCCATACAACGGGTGGGTCAGACATGGTAGTAGGGTGTCTGTGTCAGTACAAGTGGTGTGTCATACATGGCATTAGGTGTCTGTGTCAATACAACGGGTGTGTCAGACATGATAGTAGGGTGCCTGTGTCAGTACAAGGGTTGTGTCAGTCCTTGTAGTAGGATGTCTGTTTCAGTACAACGGGTGTGTCAAACCTTGCAGTAGTGTGCCTTTGACCATACAGCAGGTGTGTCAGACATGGTATTAGGGTGCCTGTGTCAGTACATGGGGTGTGTCAGACATATCAGTACGGTGTCTGTGTCAGTACAATGGGTGTGTCTGACATTGGCAGTAGGGTGCCTGTGTCAGTACAACGGGTGTGTCAGACCTGGCAGTTTGGTGCCAGTTTCAGATCAACGGTTGTGTAGGACCTGGCAGAAGGGAACCCTGTGTCAGTTCAGCGGGTGTGTCAGACATGATAATAGTTTGCCTGTGTCAGTACACGGGATGTGTCAGACATGTTAGTATGGTGTATGTGTCAGTACAACGGGTATTTCAGACCTTGCAGTACAGTGCCTTTATCAATACAACGGGTGTGTCACACATGGTAGTAGGGTGCCAATGTTAGTACAAGTGGTGTGACACAATTGGTGTGTCAGACATGGTAGTAGGGTGCCTGTGTCAGTACAAGGGGTGTGTCATACATGGCAGTAGGGTGTCTGTGTCAATACAACGGGTGTGTCAGACATGATAGTAGGGCGCCTGTGTCAGTACAAGGGTTGTGTCAGACCTGGTAGTAGGGTGTCTGTTTCAGTACAACTGGTGTGTCAGACCTTGCAGAAGCGTGCCTTTGTCAATACAACGGGTGTGTCAGACATGGTAGTAGGATGCCTGTGTTAGGACATCGGGTGTGTCAGACATGGCAGTACGGTGTCTGTGTCAGTACAACGGGTGTGTCTGACATGGCAGTAGGGTACCTGTGTCAGTACAACGAGTGTGTCGGAACTTGCTGTAGGGTGCCTGCGTCAATACAACGGGTATTTCAGGTTTGGCAGTAAGGTGCCAGTGGCAGTACAACTGATGTGTCTTACGATGTAGTAGTGTTCATATTGGAACAAATAGATGTGATTGCCAGCATAAACTAGCATGTTCCAATCGAAGTTACAATGAGCCCATGAAAAGCAAATATGGTCATGTATTAGCGTCCGTTTGCCGTTATAAACACTTTGCGGCAATAAGTCATTTTGTGCAATCTGCAAACAGTTGGTCAGGTGTTCTACGAAAATTTAGTGTATAAGTTTTACTATTAAGTAACGCGTCGATGAGCCGATAATTTCAACCGATTCGTTGCGGATATATTATGTCCGTTAAATATAACATGTATATTTCCAATAGCTTCTCATTGAGAGCATGTATATCCTAGCGTAAGTGGTATAGGAAACTGAGTACAGACACAGCGGCATGTCCAACAGAGCATTGAGAGCATGTATATCCTATCGTAAGTGGTCTAGGAAACGCATTTAACGAGTCTACTGTGCAGAGACATAGCGGCACAACTCCAAACCATAAAATACTTATATTTGGTGTCCTAGGTTACTGATTAATCAATTACGTCCCCGCATGTATCAGCCACTTACAGAAAACAAGTATCAGTGTATAGGCGACACTTTATTTGCTCTAATTTGTCCTGCTCAAGTTCTTCTTTCAAAGTGCTATATCAATAGACGTTTATTTTGTGTGTCACATATTCCAAAAACATAAGCACATATTATATACAAAAAAGCGAAACACACTTATGATACCGGAATATATTGGAATTATAGAGTATTTCATGAAAAATTAACATCAATTGAAATTGATACAATTAAGCATTGGCATTAGTAACACTCCTCGGTAGTTTGTTAAACACTGATTTAGTAACATGCAGTTACAACTACACGTTTTAATGTGTTAGTCAGACTGGCCGAGTGGTTAGCCTAATAACTTTTGAGGTCGTACATGTACGTTCGCGTCCTGGCGTGCAAAACATGTTTACGATATTGTTTACTTTACATAATTTTTCGTTAGGTAAGCGCAGATGCTTTATATTGTTTTGCAGTTAAGCATTTTAAGTTTTCAAGCAAAAATTCAAAAAAAATCTGTGAATTTGGCGATTTAAATTATCCATAACGACGTATGAATGGCTATTGCTGAAACTGAATTAAATTATCGTTTCAGCTTCATCATGTCTTTTCATAACATTTGCATTTATTGGCTAAGTATATTTTATTGAATGCACTATGCATATTAATCAATCTGATTTATTTGTGTGTACTGAATGCCTGCTCATCAACCGACAATGTTTAAAACTAAACATAAAACGTGCAACACAAATTTTCGATAAACATCAACACTCTAAATTTTTATATTTCACAAAGGACTTCAGTTAAAAACCATTGCCCGAGCACACTGTTTAACATTTAAAACTCTGCTTGAATAAAACTATAATACATCCCTTCTTTTAAAGCAGTTGACACATAAAATCTTTGCATTGTGGACGCGGTGCTTTATATAAAAATCTAAGCGCATAAATATATCAGAAGTACATAAAAATACTGTTTTTAAGTAAATCTTTGTAATTAGTAATGCGAAACGGTAATATATGCTTTAGAAATATCTTTACTTAATTTACACAACACATGTATAATCTTTAAAATTGAATATTCAGCCTTTAAGAGGAATGCGATAGCGTGGGAATCTAATTTGCATACTGAGCTTGATGCTCAAAACGGATAGTTATTTTATTGAACAAATCTAAATTCTCGTTACTAATCCGTTTGACCAATCAGCATGAGGCTTATATAATGACGTTAGGGTTGAGAGAGTACGCATGGTTATGAACAACTGCAAAGAAATATTGAAAATAAAAGATCTGCTAGATGAAAATATGCAGATTTTAATATTAAAATGTTTATAACATTTGCGAGAATTAATTTTTATATGAATGCAACATATTTATATATTCTTTAATATTCTTTAATAAAGTATGAAGAAACTTTGATGTGTAATTTGTGTTTATTTATTTTTTCTTTGCACTTTAATACTTAGATAGAAAAAAATAGAGATGACAGCCCAACATTATAAGATTTAATGATGGAAACACATAATTGTATATGTATCATACTTTTTCTGGACCCATTTTTCAGCATATGCTGTAGTGGAATTGTTGGAGTCTTATTAACTTAAAGATCTGGAAGAAATAAATGATTCAATAACCATATACTTTTAAAGAAGTTTGGAAACAAGGGTACAATAGAACCGGTTGTTTATTTAAAATAAAATAATGAACAGTTTAATGTTTTACCAGATCTCTAGGTGGTTCAACATAGTTGTACAGAATAGATATGACATTTGCATGTCTTTGCAACACTTTTATGCTGCCGGTATATGAAAAGGCAGAAAATTAACACTAAGCTACTTAGAAATGCTGCCATAATAAATAATACCCTGAATAAAATGAGTATTATAATATAATGCAATAAATGGTTTGTATTTAGGGTTCTCTAACCCTGTTTAACTGTATGTGTAGTAGGAATACTCCTTATAATAAGTAAAATGGATCAAGGGTCACTAAATAGTGAATATTTAATATAATATAAATGAAAAAGGACTTGCATTGTCAAGTATGTCATGTGTGTAAGTAATTTTAATTTATTAACATTTTTGTGACATGTGATTTACTGGTGATGAATGCTTGCGGACAGGAAATATAGCGAGGTGCTCCAACTTAAGACCCTGTCTGTTTGGTTTCTTAAGAATGTTGGGCTATTTTAAAATGGTCGTTCCCTCCAGGGTGGCATTAAAACAATTGTAAAAACTAAATTTATATATATACATAAAATGCAGCTATATAGGCTGCTAGTTACAAAACAGTCACCTAGGGCCACTTTAAAACAATATGTTAACAACTAAACCTATAATACAGTTTAGAGTTAAAGAAACAAAAACATTTTTTTTATGATATTTAATAGTTAAAAATGCTTTACATGGGTGAATATGATACTGTGTATCTTTAAGGTAATACACAGTAATGAATTAGGTAAAAGACATATAGCCAGCCTGGGAGGGATAAAATGGTATATTGGAAGTGTAGGATTGGGAGGCCAGCGTGGGATTGGGGTCTGGGTTGGGTTGAAAGAAGGGGAGATAATTGAATGGGTAAAGGCGTAGATATTGGAGTTGTGTCCCATGGACCAGTGGGAGTGCATGGCTAGACTAAATTATTTAAAAGTAGACAAAACAAGCAGAAAAGACATAAAATCTATAAAAAAATGAATAATCCAAGTAGGAAAGGATTACAACTATGTAACAATGGACTATAATACGGGATGTAACTAATCCCTGATACAAAATGTGCAAGGGGTCATATCCAGAGAGTTAAAATGGATATAATTATATAGATAAATTAGAGTAGTTCACACTGTACCTATCACAGTATGCCAAATATAATAATATAAAAAACTCCAATATGAATTAAGCGGTATTGGTCTTGATAAGACCCAATGCAAATAATTGCAAGGTTGACAGATCTTTGCGCCGTGCACTCCAATCCGACGTGCTTCTTTGAGGATGAGAGAGGAAGGGGGGTGCCAGAGGGGAAGGGAGGGGGTGCAATGTAGTCAACCGCACCCAGAAAAATGGACAGCCCCTGCCCTTTCTGATTATTAAAAACTGCAATAAAAGTGCGCATATTAAGATACTGAGAAAGGTAAATGGTGTACTATCGTAATACACTCGTCTGTAAAATGTTTTTAAATAAGGATTACCAGGTCAATACCATGACTTGGTTTAGAAAGGGCAGGGAATTCCATAGATTGCCTATACAAGCTAAAACAATTGTTAGCATTGAAAACTCATAGAGAGACAATGCAATAAGAAGTATATACAGAAACTGTCTGAAAAGACTAAGCCCCTAGCCACTCCCTTGGGGTCTAGCACGTTGGTAAGGTTTAAAACTAGTCCATGGGAGTGCAATGCGGCCCGGAGCTGGTCCCTCTGCCCTGTAACGGTGTTGCACTGCAGACGTAATTGGGCTGCTGGGAAGGGCTCCCGGCACCGCGGACATGCAGGGTCTAGCCCAAGGACATATTTTCCCTCGCCACCAGGTAGAATAGTGGTTCCCATCCTCAGGCGCGTGATGGCTCTGTCAAGCACAATGCTTGCTAAGTATTTGTCAGGCGGCCTGAGGGTTTTAACAGGTCTGAGAAAAGTATGTTGGTAGGCAGACAAATTGGTGGTCTTGAGATTCCACTCACTAAGGACAAATTTCTTTGCCAGTGAGTAGATCATGGTCGGCGCCAGGGATTCCCAGCATCATCAGTCCCCCTCCTGAGACCCTCCTTAGCCCCCTGTCCGCCTGTTCATTCCCACTGATGTTGACATGTGCTGGATACCATACTAAAGTGACATTTAAAGATTTATATAGGCAGTGTTGATGAAGTTAAAAAATGTTAGATATAATATCAGGCCTAGCTCTGCTATTTCCGTTTTTGATAGACTCAAGAGATGACAATGAGTATGACAAAATAGCAGTTTTAGAAGGTTTGCTAACCAAAATCAGGCGCAATGCATATTCAATTGCCAAAAGTTCAGCCGAATCAATAGAGTGATGGTTGCCGAATAGGTGGGTTTTTGTAATGTTATTAGAAGGAATAACAAATGAATTGGCTACCAATCCAGAATTAGGGCATTTGGAGCCATCTGTTTAGATTTTTAGGTGCTCAGCATACCTGTTATCAATACGAATAAGAGTTTCTGACTTAACGAGCTGCGGTAAGTCAGATTTCGTGAGGGACAGTGATAGAGCTATGTCTACATCAACAGGTCCCAGGGTCCAGGGGGGGGGGGTTCGACTGTCTCAGATCTGCTGCAGGGGTCTTGTCGTGACCGGCATTCTTCAACAGGGTCTTAATACTCGTCCGAAGGGGACGGCTATGTGTTTTCGCTTAAGTATTTTACCCTTGATGAAGGTGCCGGTCCCGACAAGCTGGTTTACGGGGTTTTTACCACGCCAGAATATGGCTCTGGCCCAGAAATTAATAGACTGCTGTTTGCGGCGCAGACTCAGAGGCGGCAAGCCCGCCTCCTCCTCAAGCATGTCACTAGGGGTACATTTCAGGGCCCTCAGAGCTATCCTAAGTGCCTTGTTCTGAATGGCATCTAACATTTTTTTAAAGGCGTTTGCCGTTGCACATGCATAGATTTGGGCTCCATAATCTATCTTTGGACGTATAAGGGACTTGTAGAGAAGTAAGAGCCTATTTTTTATCAGAACCGAAACCGTTGCCTCTTAACATTCTCATTAAATTTAAGTCACTTTCGCACCGTTCAGCCAAATATTTGAAGTGGTGAATAAAATGTAACTGATTTGATTATTTAGTACATACCAAGACATTTCACCACTTTTTCAAAAACAAGTCTTAAGAGTGCTTAATTTGGTCACCAAATAACATACCTACTGTTTCGGTTGGTGAAATTTTAAATCCCCATTCTATTGACCATTTCCATATGGAGTCTAGACCTGCTTGAGGCGTGACATATTAGACCCCTTTAACCAAGTGCCGGAATCATCGGCAAACTGGGAGATAACCATTCCCGAGTCTTCAGGAAGATCATTGACGATGAGGGAGAACAGAGTTGGGGATATTACGGACCCCTGGGTACCGCGGTCGGTTATGGCTTCCTCTGATAACTCCTTATCGACCTTGACCTGAATTTTCATGCCCTCTATGAAAGCTCTGACGTAATGGAAGCAGTATCCAGTGATTCCACAATCGTCTAGCTTTTTTAAGATGCCAAAAGTCCAGGTAAATCGAAGGCCTTCTGAAGGTCCAAAACTATAGCTACTACGGATTGGCCTTGATTTTTAGCAAAAAGGATATCGTGTTGTAGTCTTGCAATCTGATCAAGAGTTCAACACCCTTTCCGAAAGCCAGACTGGAAGGGGTGCAGAACATCTTTAGTTTCCAATTAGTGCTCTAATCTGTCTTTTACCATTATTTCCAATAATTTGCCTGAATGACTGGTTACACTTATTGGACGATATGATTTTGGATCACTTTTGTCCTTACCAGGTTTTGGAATAGGGATCACTGTGGCCTGCATCCATTCGGCTAGGGAGGAGCGTCCCTGATTTGTATACTTGATTCAATAAGTCAAGCCAGATTTTAAGAGTTATGGCTGGCATATTCTTGAACATCATATATGATATTCTATCTGGGCCCGTTTTTATTCTCCGATTCAAATCCATTTTGATACTCCAAAGCTTCTTGAGATGGATTTGAATCACTTCAGACAGATTTAAAATGCGTGTCCAAAAATTGAGCCTTTTCCCTTGGGGTCGTGGCAATTTCGCTTTTATATTTTACTAGCGGTAAAGGATTTATGCGATTTCCTTTAATTCTGTACATCTTTTGCCAAATATCTCTAGAATTACTTTTATTAACAACTGCTGATTCACAGAATTCTTTTGCTTCCAAAATAACTCGCTTTGCTGAATTTTCTAGGGACCTATATTTTTGAGATTGTGATTAGCGGGGTTCTTTTTAAGTGTTTTTAATGCTCTTTTCCTTTCCTGTACCGCTTTAGAGCACGCCTTATTCCACCAGGGCACATTCTTTCTGGCAATTTCCTTAACGGAGGCGACGTGAATGCTGCACTCTGCTACGGACAGGACCGCATTAGTTAAATTAGCACAAAAGGTACTGGGGTCCTGCAACTGAACATCTGAACTGGTCCCAATTTGCTGTATTTAGAACAAATGTCTGCTCCCCAGAGCTGTGTGTATCAGTTCCTTGTACAAGATAGCTGTACAATGTAACTAATGGTGGGAAATGATCAGATCCAAAGTTATCTGAGACAAACAAAAGCAATGGCTATCCCGGCAGTGTCTGGTTGGCGAACCGTTATTGAGCAAGACAAGGTCATGCTCATCCAACCATTCTATGACCCCGCGACCTGCTGCATCTGAGTTGTTGGAACCCCAAGCGGGGTGATGTGCATTAAAGTCCCATGAGAATATTACATGATAGGGCCCTTTAATTGTCATGCGGTCTGTAAAAAGGCCGTTTAAAGTCTCAAGATCACATTCTCTTGAGTAAATATTGACCAATATAAGGGGCCAGTTATTATTTATGACCAATTTTATTGCTTGTGCCTCAGAAGCAGTGTTACCATCAATCTTTAATTGGTTGTTCACGCCCAGTAATTCGTAGTTTATGCAATTTTTAATATAAAGACTGCCAGCTAAATTATTGTCTGAACTGATATGATTTTTAAATTCGCATGTAAAACCAGGTGTTGATTTGGATTCATTTCTGGGAAATTTAGGTTCATGAAGGGCAAGAACATGAATGTTGGGGTTCTCGTCTAAGAAATGTTTTAATTCTGAGTGTTTAATGGGGATTAAACCTCCAATATTGAACGATACCATGTTAAGGTCACTGTCCATAGTGATTGGAAATCAGTCTACACTTGAAATTGTTTAACTTGGCATGTGGAGATCTGATGGCCAGCTTATTTCCAGGGAAGGCCCCTTTGAGCTTCGCCGGGGTCAGAGCCGGCCGGGCTGGCCTGGATTTCTTTGCGGAGGGTGGTTTGGAGGTGGGTAGAGAGGGGTGTTTCAAGGAGGTGGAGTGGTTGCCGCTGTCCGGAGGGGGACCCAGGGTCAAGAGGTATCGAGGATCCTTAGTTCCAGAATGGCTTTCAGTGTCAGATATAGTGACTTTAGGGGTTACTTTGGATATAGATTCCCTGCCCCTTTTGAATTGGGAATCTATTTTATTGATATAGCCAGTAACCCGACACCCAGTTGGCCTGTCACGGTCCTTTATTATCTCAGCAATTAGATATGTCAGCTCGCTGAGATGTATATGGAGACCTGTCGCTGGAGGATCTTTAATTTTAATGAATGAGTCTCCTGAGAGCGAGTTGTGCTTGTTGTTATTAAAGACAGGAGAACTCATAGGGGATGTCTGGGTGTTGACCATTCTGGGACGGTTAGGGGGCACACTTACCAAGAGCTACTCCTCTATCTCACAGACGTTTGAGGTAGTGCGATTCTCTAGGATACTAGAGTGCACTGACACCAGAGAGTCATTCCCGTTAACGTTGTATAGTGAGTTGTCGGAAATTGTATAGCTGGAATAAGTGGTGCTTCTACAATCCGGCAACGGGGAAGACCCCATGGGACCCGAGGAGGGTGTCGCTGATTGGGTGTGGCCCCCTGAATAGGTGAAACAGGGGGGTGGTTGATTTTGCAGGTGTATGGTGTGCAACCGGCTCCAAGGGAGGAATAACCTCTGTAGGTGGGAGGCTACTTGCCGGTTAAGGAGGGTTACCTTACCCACTGGGCCATCAACTGAAGGACATGTGCACCTGGTATCGGGCATGCTAGGACCGGGGGCAGCATGTGTGGGTGGAGACCTGGACCTGGAGTCGGTTGGTGTTGGAGTGTGTTGGACATCCTCCTTGTGGGCCACAGTATCAAGTGCTAATAGCTTGCACTCCGCCTCAGACCAAGAAACACCATAGAAACTGGAATAAGAGGCAATGTTTAAGGCTCTCTTATATGACGGACAACCTTTGTAGGAGGCAGACTGCAGGCCACCGCAGTTAACACAAGGGGGGATGTTACGGATGCATTGACGTAGGCACCGGGTTCCGGAACAGCGGCAGGTTGTTGGTCCCCGCAACGTAGACCTTGTGAAGGACTGGACAAGAGGTAAGTAAAGTTATTTTAACCAGCCACGGACAACCAGCTGGGGTTGGCCTAGAGTGCTTGACACGCTCTAATTTTGTAATGGAACAACTACCAAAAGATGCAGGGAGAAAATGTAGGCATCCTTGAAGTTCAAATCAGTCCTGGTTCTCCGGGATCCCTGCAATACGACCTGAAGCCGTCCTCATGTTTGACGGTAATAAGGCCCGGACCGCGACAGCACCAAGTTTAAAGACTCCTTTGGAAAGGATACTGGTGAGCGCCTGAGCGGACTTTAGCTGTAAAAGAACACAGTCAGAGGCCAGAGGCACAGTCCGCTCAATATGTCCAAAGAGTTCCTTGGTCAGACACAAGGCCAGCTGTAACATAGAAAAGGGGGAGGTCAATTTTCATACACTTCTGACTGATTGGAGGAGCACAGGAATTGCAGGGTGTTATAGGACAGGTGGTGTCTGTCCTGCCCAGTAAGCGCCTCTCCTAAAAAGGGGACAGGTTCGTGCCCCGCCCCTTAATGGTTGTTGTTGTTCCCTGGGCATTGTGGGAATAATGTATGACGTGTCAGCGTATAGAAGACGTGTATACGTAAATACGTAGTATAAACGTATAACTTGAGAAAGCGATTCGTATAGAGTAGCAAGTATACATGTAGGTAAGGTGTAAATGCGTACAATACGTGTAATTGCCCGGGACAAGACTAAAGGAAGAAGGAAGGGATGAATAGTGCAAATACTCTAGATTTGATATTACTTATTGATAGGCAATAACTTTAAGTAATGTTAGGTTCACGATTATTATTATTATAATAATACAATTTATTTTCACTAAGCAACATACCTAGATTTAACTTATAAACATAACTTATACAACAATAGCACCGCACCTGTAAATAACCCAATCCGCTTCACATATGCTATAATACAGCAGAAATGTAATTTGGTATTGTTATAATTATAATAGGAAAGATTGCCAAAGAAAACTTTCGGATACCACATGACGTCCGAAAGGATGCACGTTTAGAATATTACGAAAAAATATCAAGAGGAAGGGATGGGCTAGGGAAGAACTATACGTGTGACGAGGAACGTGATGGTGGCAGAGGACCTCTGGTGATGTTGCTCGGTGCCATATGTTGTACAGCTCATATATTTTCTTAGTTTACGTCATTTCTCTCTGTCACGATGGCGGCCGGAAGTTAGGAATATGATCTCTAACCACTAGACAGCAACTGTATTTATAATATGACTTGTAAATACACTTTATTTGATTGGCTCAGCGACACTACCTCGAAAGAAAATCATACATGATGATGCACAGTGTTTACCTCAACCGTGCAAATATCAGATGATATTGCACAGTGACGTCATTTACGACTATGTCAAAACATTAACTTCCAATGGATTTGTGCTGCTATGCTCACGGGATAGTATTGTGTCATTTTAGTTGTGTTGAATTAAATCCACAATAGATCGCCATCGCTGTCGGTTATTCTGTTTTGCCTTTTGTTTAACGAGGGTGAACTTTAATAATAAAAGGTGATTGTGATAAACGTTTGTGATTTGTTGCTGGATATGTTGAAGAAATGTTGTAACCTTGCCTCGAAGGAAGAAACGTTACTGTGAGTTAAGATAACCAATTACATGTAAATATTTAATATATATGATTCATTTATTTTATATAAGTTTATGCAAAACTAGATTTCTAGGTTGAAACGTACATGATTGAAGTTGTAAAATGCATTCCAATAATTGCCGAATTCGACCGCGTATTTTGTTTCTTAAAAAAAGTCAGGCTATAAGTATAATACGGGAAAGAAAACGTTAATAGGGAATACGCTTACCCGTGTTTTATTGTTCAATTCAGTATGTATTAATGGTAGATGAACTATAGGTATATAATATTTTTGACTGTAAGGCATATGACTAATAAGAACTTTAATAATTGTGTGTTGTTGTTTTGTGTTTGTTTGTTTTTTTGTTAATATTTATATTACATCAGCTGTCGTTTATTTTATAAGACCTTTAATAAAACAAGTATATACTTTTTAGATGTGCAATATCATGTGATGATGCACAGCAAAATCCATTTTGAACTCGGCTGTCGTCTCGTTCAAGATAGATTTTGCTGTGCATCAACAAATGATAGTGCACAGCTAAAGAGCCCATATGTGTTTGTATCATAAATGCAATTCGTTTACGTGGCGAACGCTTTATATTTTCTAAATAAAAATTAATAATGGATATATGTGGGTGTCCCTGTATTAAGGGACGTAAACCAATACATTCTAAGAGTGTCACGATTCGAGGAACACGATAATTATTTATGTCCTTAAACATGACGCTTCCCATTAATTAGGTTGACACAATACTAAAGGTAACGATGAATACGTATAATGGTACCAATGCTATTTTATATGAATTTTAGCATCCCTTGCCCTTTTGGGCATTTAATCTAAAACACCGTTATTGGCATGTTTTCTTAAGTCAAAAAATAAATTCGGATATTTTTCAGTTCAACTCCCGTTGTCAGAGTGGCTTTTGTAGGATTTATCATTGAACACGTCTCTACATAATTAGAAAAGAAATTATATTAAAAATATCACCATACTCGTTCTAAATATGTACTTTTTCCCAGTTTTGTTCTGTTGTCGATAAGCAAAACAATATTTTGTTAACAATGTCGAAGCGTCTATATAAATATTGAATCACTCCGTACATTCCAATATAATATAAAAAAAACGAAACGAATATTCAATTTTCAAATTTATTTCAGGAACAAAATTTCTTTTAAAAAATCTTTTTTTTTTCTGTTTGATTGCGAAGTTAACGTGAATTCCAGTCGTATTTGCTGTTAGCAATTGGGCGGGGGAAATGTAACGTTTTTACAACAATTGCCAAAGATGTCCAATTAACGACAATTTATAATTGACAGAGGGCCACGTCTTTACAAGGGCCGAAAATTAACGGCTTGAAAGAGGCGCGAATATGACTCACTGTATCCACAAATAACAAAACTGGGCGATGTTGTGATAACGGTTTCACAATTTGCACAAGTCATACATTGTTGTTTATTGTCCTTAAGTGACATCTATACGGTTAACTTGTTTACAGTAAATTACAATTACTCTCTAAGTAAACCAATCAAAATGAATCCATCATCGGCCAATCAATTTCTTTAACAAAATTAGCATGAGCTGGTCAATTCTTATATACGTCATTTGTAAATTATTCTCCATTATAGTCTTGATTAATAAACAATCATACAAAGTATCATGTGCTTGGAAGTACTTTACGCGGTCATTGGACAAAACCCAGGCAACATGTAATCTATGTAATGATAAATTTGTGTACGGAACGATTAACACATTGATTGAAAATTTTCAGTATATTTGCATAACACTCACTAAATTATATCGCTCATTTACCATTGAACCCAGGCAAAGCAATTACGTATACGTAGTATAATACTTCGGATATGTAATTATTCGGACAGTGTGTCGTATATAGTAGTATTTACAAAACGACTATTCGAATATATTCAAATGCCTAAAACGAATATTCGAATACTGATTTCAGTATTCGGTCCCATCCCAAGTATATGCTGATAATTAAATCACACAAGCATGCTGTCTAGATAGGTGTCTGATAACTTAAAATAACGTGTTAGTAAAGGTCAGCCATACATACCTTCACAGGATTGTATATAGTCTGTTTCAGCTGAGGTAGAATTTCCAATCCTTTCAACCTTGTTTATTATGCGTGATATGTCTTGTTTACATTTGTCTGCGTGTTCATCCATGTCCTGTTTCTGTTTGCCTGCGTGTTCTTCAATGTGTTTTTCAATGTCCTGTTTCTGTTTGTCTGCGTGTTTATCGATGTCCTGTTTGCGATTGTCGGCATGTTCATCGATGTCCTGTTTGTGTTTGTCTGCGTGTTCTTCGATGTCCTGTTTGTGTTTGTCTGCGTGTTTAGCTGTGTCCTGTTTGCGTTTGTCTGCGTGTTCATCGATGTCCTGTTTCTGTTTTTCTGCGTGTTTATCGATGTCCTGTTTCTGTTTGCCTGTGTGTTTATCGATGTCCTGTTTGCGATTGTCTGCCTGTTCATCGATGTCCTGCTTGTGGTTGTCTGCGTGTTCATCGATGTCCTGTTTGCGTTTGTCTGCGTGTTCATCGATGTCCTGTTTGCGATTGTCTGCGTGTTTATCGATGTCCTGTTGGCGATTGTCTGCGTGTTCATCGATGTCCTGTTTGCGATTGTCTGCGTGTTTATCGATGTCCTGTTGGCGATTGTTTGCGTATTTATCGATGTCCTGTTTGCGTTTGTCTGCGTGTTCATCGATGTCTTGCTGACATTCTTCGATTTTTGTTTTAATGTTTTCCATGAAATCAGACAATGATTTGTCGGCAGCATCTTTCAAGTGCTTCTTTAAAGTTTCATCGACGGCCAAAAGTAAATGCATCATTTCTTCTGTTGTAACCTTTAACATGTCCTTTTCCAGCTGTAAAAGAAAAGGGATGCTTTTCTTTAATGCATTCAAAGAACAACTTCAATTAAAATAAATGACCTGTATTAGCATGAAAGTTAAATACATCATTTGGATTGTCTACAATTCAATAGCTACACATGCGTTCTTAATTAATTGTAGCCTCCAGAAAGCTATCAACGTACACATCAACAAAGATAACGGAACATGTGCTATGTCGCAATGAATTGTTTGAAGCAGCTGCATATGCATAGTAACATGTAAATTACTAAAATCATTCCACCAGTTAGTGTTGTACGAACCAACATGTATCTATGATCAAGGAAATGGTAAATCATACAATATGGTTCATTCGTAGATATGATGGATCACGAACAAATTACCAGTGCTAATTTTGACACAGCAGCCTTGGCCTCATTATCATGCGCTAGACACGTTCGATCACTCAGCAGATCATTCAGTGTTGTGAAATAGTCCTGGAGATCAGTGTCTGAGACTTTCATTTGAGAAGAGTGACGGACAGCTTTCCCAACTTCACGAGCCTTAAATAACGCGACAAAATTGTATACTAGTAAGTTATGTAGTTTTCCAACTAATTGTGCAAATGTCATTGCATTAACCTATTGAATAATTCAATATTCAGGCAAGCACATTTGACATAATTTGCTTATTCAGATAAAGCTAGAGTTACAAGTATTTGTATATTGCAGAACAAAGCGACACCTTTAACATGCAGTGTTCTGGAATAAATTGTTTGAATTGTAAGTTATACAATAAGTACAGTGCTAACATTAATTGCAATATGTTTTACTGTCTACATTGCAAAAAAAAACAACATTTTATGTCAGTTTCGTTTGTCGAAACAATGATTGGAAAATTGCATTTGAACACAGCAGTGAAAATATTATCTCCAACAATTATACATTGACATCAATTCGTAATAATCAGTGAATTTGTATAGATATGGGAGGTTGAAGCTTCATATTAGGTTTCGTTGTGTTTGATTATTTTTAGTTTATCGTTTTTAACCTAATTATTATTAATTTGCAGTTAATGATTATGAAAAATACCACCCCTAGATACGTATTAACATGGGTTTTTACGTAAGCATTCACTAAGGTAAATATATATTCAAAACTAATGAACAATAACATTACCATATCTGGGCTCAAAAAGTAGTGTACCTACTGCCTGTGATATAGATGGATTACAACTTTCTTCAATACAGAAGGATTTATGTGTTCGTATATATTTTGCATAAGCTTAAAACCACCCAAGATTAAATCTGTTTATAATTTTAAGAATACATCTGAAAAGAGTTAATAAGGCACGTCTCTTGGTTTCGCATTTCAGTCAGTAATCCATTGACATGTATATCCGAAAAACGTTAACACAACAAGCCTCCTTCAAAACACAATCATAACACCAACGGTTTCAGCCTATTATATATACAACTATAATATGCTAGTAGTATTTCGTAGTATTCACGCCGTTCACTACCAATGCGAAATACTACAATTACTTGTATGGAATCTTAAAGCAATTATAAGTTTAGATAGTCTTAAATCATTTAGGTATTCGGTATGTTTATACCAATCGAATGTATATCCTATAATAGAGTATTTATCTAATATATTGATTTTATTTTATATCGCAAGAATATTCGCAAAATAAGGCATAACAATAGTGACTAATGCTTATTTACCTTCCTCAGAAGACAGGAAGGGCTCGGACTTTTAGGAGCTATGGTGAAAGAAAACTTGCTGTCAAAGTGTGTGCAGTTCATTATAAAACTGACCACGCCGTTGAAATCTGTATCATAAACAGAACTCCTTCCAGCATATCCGTCTGGGGGCAAATACGCCTTGGCTATTTGCCAAGGCTTCGAGGCCCAGTGATTTGCCGAGGTATTTTTCAAAGAAGGATTTGAAAATCGGTGTGCTTTTGAAATTTCTTTCAGAACTTTGTCACATATGCTAAAAGGGCATGGTCGAGGCTGTTTTGATGCGGTATCATGTATCGATGTGCAAGTGCTATGTCTGTTTCGTTTCCTGTTGCATATTCCAGGCGTGGGGCATTTCAGCAAGTTAGCGATGTTACAGCCAATACACACGGCTGGCGCCGGAAGACTTGCCCAGACAGTGTTGTAAATATTGGTGTGCAGGTTCTTAGCTTCGTTATTCACAAACGGTTCTAAGCCAGACTTTGCAATGTCTATTGCGAGCCACGCCTTCAGCCAGTTCGTCCTTTCCTTCTCTCTGAAAACATCAGCTAGACTCGCCATTATTTTTATGTCACAAACGTCGCATTATAGAAGTTTTACGTCAGGACCCGAGGATCATCTTGGCAACTATAAATATCAAAAATAAAATAGTAAGCATATTGGCATTCGACTTATTAAAATTACTGAGTTAAACAAGAGGCCTAAATGTTCATGTGACGCTTACCTGACTGCACACAGTGTCGCAGTGACACATTAACTATTTATGGTCAGGAATCACTACCGGTGGCAAAATTGTTAACGTATCGAATATGATGATTAAATTTCAGACAAGACACATGTAGAATGTTGTAATATAGACATAATAAATGGATAACTGCCCCGGCCCAAGGCGGCCATGTTAAAATAAATGCAAGTAGTACGAAATGGGCATTCTGAAGAGGCTCATCCAAGGAATATATTGCTGCGAAATATTTTAGACAATGTGCTTTTTTTTCAAAATGACAATTATACAGGGTAAATTTCATCATTTACCTATTGTCTATACATTGACGTGCAATGAGTGGCGCATGTAATCATACGTTTGCAAAGATAGGCTAACGTACAACCTGAATCCAAATCATAGCACTTCTTCTGTAAGTAATTTACATATACAAAGGTCTGGTTTCTGTGCGCGCGAAAGCATCTGTTTGGCGAAAGCAGGCTAAACGGGCTGAACGTAGTTTATCTGGACTCCGATTTTTTGTAAATCTCATGTTTTGTGTTTGTTGGTTAGTGCAGACATAAAAAGTGTTTAAATCAAATGCATTGATACGTTTTTTGACGTAGTCATGTGTTTCGCATCCGATTAAACCAGATTTTAGTGGTGTCATCTCCATCATAGCTATTACCATTATTTTTAATATATTTGTATCTTCTACTGACATGCAATATCCATATCTTATGTGTTATATAATATATAAAATGCAAACGACATGTATCTAGTATTGTGTCTAATATAAATAATGCAGAACTGCTCGAAGATTCGATTCTTCCAGTTTGGCCGTCATTATAGAGACCCATATAGCCGGCAGTTAAGTGCTTCCTTCAGTTCCGTTTTGAATGAGTAATCACCGGAAATCGTTTTATCAAAATACTACACCGCTTAGCTCACAGTTGCAATACACTATGTTATATAGTCGTACAGTCTGTATACTAAGTTTGGTGAATATACTGCGGAATGTTGGTTACATTATTTGCGTGAGATTTTTATTGACACATGTGATTGACATATTTTTAATTAATTGTTGTCAACGTTGATATGAGACGTATTGAAGCGTTCAGTATAACAATATCTCAGTGACTAAAAAATAGTACGGTTTACTGCTGAATATTTGCAAAAAATACCATGATTACTAGCAGTTTGAAGTCCGTAATTAAGAAGAAGAGATCGGCAACACTAACTTCAAACACACTTTTATATGAACACAAACGACTAAACTGTTAATTTACAAAAATAAGACTTTGCATTGCAGTAACTGTTACTGGACATAATGCAATATGACGTGACTAATCAAGGGGTGGAATTAAACCGGGAGGCACGATTAAACCGAAGATACGTATTACCACTCAAGCGCTTAATTATACGTTTCTGGCATTTCCCATAAAGAACGTTTTGAAGAACGTGCCGCATTGATAGTTTATGTTATTATTATCGTACTATTAATTAATAAAATACATTTAATAAATGAGTGTGTATTGTGTTTAATACATACATTTAAAGTCTAGAGTTACAAATGTCACTATTATTTTCCTGTGTATTGGTCTGTTTAAACTACGGAATCCAAATTGTCTATGATATCAGTTTTTATTTTATGTATGCATTTCAGTTTGATCATTTGTAATGTTTAAGTCATTTGCTGTTCTTCGTTACATCTGTAAATATGTATATTATTACACATTTTTTATAAGTCGTAATAAAACTACTGCTTCTAAAACTAAAAATAGTAATAAAATAACGCTGTGTAGAATCATGCATAATTGTGAAACAAAGCGAACAACGCTGACATCTGTGTTCCCAATACAGTACATAGGCGTATCGTGTTGTGTGTACAGCGTGTATAGGGTCTGGCTCTCTAGATAGCTATCGCCAAGATTCTTTTAATGATAAAAATACATGATGATATTGTCAGCGTACGAATAATATCGGTTTTAATTATGTATCCCTGCCTTCTAGGGCTTATATATTCTAATACTAGTAAACGATTGTACGATGGCAGTTTATAGAACATTATAATTCAATAAGCATTAGTGTTTGTTACAGTATAACGATACTTTGCTCGAAACTTGGTCAACTATGCGACGATGTGCAGTGTTGTTCCTAATTTCCGTAATACAATCACACACTGGCTTTAAAACTACCAATTAGCAAAACGCATGAAATCACACATAGACCGCCGTCTGTTAAGTATATATTAAATGAAAATATGTGCACTTAGTTTGACCACAGTTTTTCAAGTATATTTTAACTGAATATTTGCACTAAGTATGACCGCGGTTTGACAAGTATATATTAATTGAATAGTGCACTTAGTATGACCGCGGTTTGTCAAGTATATATTAATTGAATAGTGCACTTAGTATAACCGCGGTTTGTCAAGTAGATATTAATTGAATAGTGCCCTTAGTATGACCGCGGTTTGTCAAGTATATATTAATTGAATAGTGCACTTGTGACTTCCGTTTCCGGTGTAGTTAGTCGATGTTTTTTAAGCGCAATAAGAATTTGGAATAAAGTGATTCTAGTACAGTGTATACGGACTACGATTGGATATATGTGATTCGCATGTGAGTCTCTATCGCTATAGATACATTTTAGCTATAAAACTATAATATTGACTTGGAAAATGCATGTTTGCTAGTTTTTCTTTGTCTCGGGTTTGGAGACAAACGCAAAGTTCAACAACTGTGTCACTAACTGTTAATTGACAAGTTCTCACGACGGGTATTTCTCTGTTCTTCGCCACACATGAGCGAGTCGCAAATCGCAAGGGTGACAGGTGCGAAATGAATCAGCTGGATTAATTACTTTCCGTTGAACAGATGGGAATAAACCGTGAAAACGAAAGAAAAATAGTACACTTGAATACACTTGAATACTTTCGGTAGTTTGTAGTTTGTAGTTTGTAAACAGTCGCCAATTTTCAACTAGGTATTTAGAAATCTCTATTGTTCGGTATAAATATAAGTAAAAAGCATCAAGTCAACTCTGAACTTGCAAGTATGGATCACCTGGACAGTTTTGATAGTTACAGCAATGAAAATTCGCAGGATGAGCCATTTATCACCCAAAACCGTTTCCTCATCCCACAGGCGGGAAATAGCGCGAACTATGACACTTCAAATAGGAAACGTTCCAGAGTAAATACAGGTGGAGAATGCAACAGTGGTGTAATTAAAACAAGCCAACACGAGTTTGAAGATTTATCTCTTGACGGCAAATTGGTTGAAATTTTTAAACACATGAAAAACTTGGAACACAAAGTTGATGAATGCCTACAAATGCATATGAAAATTCAAGGTATTGAAGGAACACTCACTGAGCACAATACACGCCTCAAACTCCTAGAATATAAATCTATCGACATTGAAGCCCGTAGTAGAAGGAATAACCTTATATTTGGCGGACTCAGCGAACAAAGAGACGAAATCTGTTCAAATGTCGTCGCACAATTCCTTGCCGAACAGCTTCGCATAACACCATGTCCTCACATCCAGCGAGCGCATCGCCTTGGAAAGTTCTCCAGGGGAGTCACACGAGGCATAATTGTTAACTTTTTGGACTACCAAGACACAGTAAACATCCTTGCACACGCAAACCGTTTAAGAGGGTCGCGCTTCAGCATTAACCGGGACTACCCAAAGGAGATCACCCAGGCACGGAAAGCTCTGTGGCCTAAATACAAACAACTCCGTGAAAGCAATCCACGAAGTAAAGTTGCAATGGTCTTCCCGGCTAAGATTGTAATGGACGGTAAGGTGGTTGAAGATACATTCCCCGACTGGAACCATATACTTCAAGGCAATAGAGTCAGTGATCGTCCCTTAGTCTTCAACACCAAGCCAACTCAACCCCGACAAGCATCACAACCCAGAATAACACATGTGAGTCCTTCACTTCCCGGCACAGCATTAAATGGACCCACAGTTAATTCCGGAAACACAACAGTTCATAAATCAGCTGAATCACCACTGGTGCAAAGTGCCAAGCATGTCTCCAGGAGGACACAATCAGTATCTCCTCATCCGCCAAGGGCAGCGCAGGCGCGCAGCCATGCTCCAGTATCGCCAAGAGCTCCCATTCTAATGCAGTCCTCGCAACCGATAGCCCAGAGCATACAACGACCTTGGGACACTCCTCATCCAACTGACACGAACATGCCGCCAAAATCGACCAATATTAACAGGATCCCAGATGCCAACAACCATTCCCACTAGGACAGTGGGGGGATAGAACTATCCTCTGACCTGAAACGAAACAATATAAAATTAGGAACATTAAATGTTAGTGGACTCAAGAAACGCCTACACTACCCAGAATTTATTGAATTTGTGACCAATTATGACATACTTTGCTTATCGGAAACTCATACGGATACTCATGATATTATTAAAATAAATAACTTTGAATACCTAGCTAAACACAGAGAACAGGAATATAAAAGGAAATCTGGTGGCATTGGAATCTTTATCAAAGATGAACTGACCCCTTTTGTTAAAATATTACAATCTAATTCTGAATATGTACTTTGGATCTCTATTTGTAAAACATTTACACAATTTGAAGAAAATTTAATATTAGGAGCAGTATATGTCCCACCGGAAAACTCAAGATTTTTTAATGAAGATGATTTCATGGTCTTTGAAAATGAAATCTCCCAAAAGTGTAATGAAAATGAATATGTATTCCTTGCAGGTGATTTTAATGGCAGAGTTGGCAGTATGAGAGATTATGCAATATCAGATCCCCATTTAAATGATATTTTTAATATTGATGATGACATGCAGAGCCAACTTGACAAATACAAAACACTCGAAAAATTATCAATTCCACTAAATCGCAACTCTAAAGACCATCGCACAAACACACACGGATTTCGCCTTATCGACCTATGTAAAAATACCAACATTTTCATCCTCAATGGAAGACTCCCTCCAGAGAATGCCACTGACATATTAACTTTTAGAAATAAATCAACCATCGACTATGTTATTGCCTCATCCGAGTGCTTTTACCATATTTCTGATTTCCATGTAATTGAAACAGATTCACTCTTTTCAGATGGACACAATGCCCTTGCTTGGACCATAAATACCCCACATCAAGTATGCTCAAACGTAACCACCAAAAATCCAACAAACACTAACCAGAAACGTAAATGGAAGCCTGAATTAACAGATCAATTTGTCAACAATATTAACCTAAACAAAGTAGAACAAATTTTAACACAAATGAACACATACCCTCATTCCCATCAGACAGTAGAGCACATCACCGATGAACTTCAATCAGTCTTCAATCAGGCATACACCAGCACATATCCTGAAAACAATAAACATTATTATAACACATCTCATGAAAATAAAAAACATTGGTTTGGCCCCCAATGCTCTAAAGCACGCAAGAATTACCATGCTGCCAAAAATTACTACATTAAAAACAAAACCCCAGACAACAAACTTAGAATGACAAATTGCAGTAAACACTACAAACGCACAATGAACTTCCATATCAATGCTAGCAAACAAAACATGTCTAATAAACTACGCTCTATGACAGATAAAAACCCTAAACAGTACTGGTCTTTTCTAAATAAACTAAAACCAAAAACTAAAGTTAGCATAACACCAACACTAGAAGAATTTTATGACCATTTCAAAGAAATTAACACCAACACAATAGTTGATAATCGCTTCAATGACATAATTCACCAAGATCTGAACAACACAAATAACACATTAAATGCCATAATTTTAAACGAAGAAATTGAAAAATGTATCCAAAAGCTCAAAAACTCTAAAACACCAAGCCCATTTGATAACATTTTAAATGAATTCATTAAGACTACTAAACATCTCCTTATTCCAGTCTATTGTAAATTATTTAATTGTGTCTTGGAAACTGGATTTATCCCACAAAGCTGGCTAAATGGAATTATCATACCCATATACAAAAATAAAGGTGACCCAAAAGACCCAAATAACTACAGACCTATTACTATTTTGAGCTGCTTAGGTAAACTCTTTACATCCTTACTAAATGACAGATTAACTAAATTTCTAAATGAAAATAATAGTTTAGATGAAAATCAAGCTGGTTTTAGAAAAGGGTATTCATGCTCTGACCACATCTTTACATTACACTCACTAATCGAAATACTAAAAAAAAGAAAACAGAAACTATACTGTGCCTTCATCGATTTCTCTCAAGCATTTGATAAAGTCTGGCGAATTGGCTTATGGAATAAACTCCTCAAACACAACATTAATGGTAAATTCCTACAACTAATTCAAAATATGTATCACAACATCAAATCACGCATCTCTTCTAACGGCAACCTATCAGAAGCCTTCATCTCAGAAATTGGTGTCCGGCAAGGAGAAAATTTATCACCGTTACTCTTTTCCTTGTACCTGAATGACCTTCAAACACATATGCATTATAATGGCTCGGTTGGCATAGAACTAACAGATCCCCTAACTCTTTCTCTGTGGCTTAAACTTCTTGTCCTACTCTATGCTGACGACTCGGTGATTCTATCAGACTCTAAATCAGATTTTCAAAACAGTCTAGACATCTTTCATAATTATTGTGTCAACTGGCATCTAAAGATAAATCTAAACAAAACAAAAATTGTAGTATTCGGTGCAAGACAACTACAAAATTTTAATTTTAAATTAGGCAACAATCCTGTAGAAATCACAGATCGTTACCACTACCTCGGTATAACTCTATCCAGCAATGGGTCTTTCCTTAATGCGAGAAAACATATAGCTGAGCAAGCAACCAAAGCAATGCATCTTCTATACATACGTGCCAACAACGCAAATCTACCAATTGACCTCACTCTAAAACTATTTGATCACACTGTACTACCAATTTTAACCTATGGTTCTGAAATATTTGGCTACGAAAACATAGATATACTGGAAAAAGTCCATAACAACTTTCTCAGAAAAATCACCAATGCTCGAAAATCAACACCAATAGCTTTTTTATATGGCGAACTTGGCCGACACCCCATAGCATTAAACATCAAATGCCGAATGATCTCATACTGGAATAGACTTCTAATAGGCAAAGACCAGAAATTATCACTACAAATTTACAAATATATGATGAACTTGCCAAACTCAGACTTTAAATGGGCTAACAAAATAAATGAAATTCTTACCTCAGTAAACCTAAGTCATTTATGGAACAACCAATTCCAAATAACCCAAAACAATATACATCGCCAAGTCAAAACCGAATTACTAACACAATTTAAAATTCAATGGCACATTCAACTACAACAAAGTCATAAAGGACAAACATATACAAGTTTTAAAACAGCCCCAATATTTGAAGGCTACCTTACAAAACTAACAAAATATGAATCTAATTACCTTTTTAAATTCAGAACTGCTAATCACTGGTTTCCAGTCGAGACAGGTCGATATGACGGAACACCCTTTGATCAGAGAACATGTAGACTCTGTAACTCTGGTCAAGTTGGCTCCGAACATCACTATCTGCTTCACTGTGATTTCTTTAAAACTGAAAGAGAACGTTTCTTAGGGCATAACCTTCAGGAAGCTACCCTTAACACAATTCTATCATCTGATTCGCTTCAACTATTAAAAGATACAAGCAAATTTATTTGTTTTATTTTCAGCAAGTTTAAGCCGTAGTTGTTTTTACAACAGCTTTATTTGCTAAAACGTTCTCATTAATATACTGCTTCTGACTGCAAATGTCCCAGCTGTATACTGTAAATGCCACCATTTACCAATAGCAGTCTGTAAACAGCTATTTATTTAATAGTCAATAATTCATGTTTACCAATAGCAATCTGTAAACAGCTATTCATTTAATAGTCAAATAATTCATGTTTGCATTTATTTATTTAGATTCTGTGCTTTACTGTATTTAGACGGCCAATGCCACCAGCTACCAATGACATTCCTAACAACCTTTGCTTATACTCAGTCTTCCTTTATCATAAATCAATCTCGGTTTGTATCAAATTATGTGATTATGCGATCCTTTAACATCTGTGTAACCCATATTCTCAAGCACTCATCTCGACATAAATGTCATTTAATTTTTTTTACTTAACCAGTTGTTTATATAACAAAAGTTAACAACATATCATCTAAAATGTACCTTTGCCTTATCGCTATTGTTAAATGTACATATACTAGAATGCAAAATATTACCAACTTATTTTTTTTTAATGCATTTTTGTACCATAAATAAATGTGCCAGTAAGATGATGATGATTATAGACGCGATCACGACTATTTACGATCGCCCTTTTTTCTTTTATTATGCGTACGATTACTATGATGTTATGTTGATAACAATATTATTATTATTATTATCACTATTATTATTAGTAGTATTAGTTTTAGTATTTGTATTAGTATTATCACTTGTTATTGTAAATACCCCCCTTATATATCGATCATTATAACGCTTTATCGAACGAAAGAATTATTGGAAGTCAATAATTCATTAAATAGTTAGCTTTGTTATATTGCCCTTATTGTATATGTATATACTTGGGTGAAAATAAACGTGTTGTTCTGTTCTGTTCTGTACTTAGTACGACCGCGGTTTGTCAAGTATATATTAATTGAATAGTGCACTTAGTATAACCGCGGTTTGTGAAGTATATATTAATTGAATAGTGCACTTAGAACGACCGCGGTTTGTCAAGTATATATTAATTGAATAGTGCACTTAGTACGACCGCGGTTTGTCAAGTATATTTTAATTGAATAGTGCACTTAATATGACCGCGGTTTGTCAAGTATATATTAACTGAATGTGTACACTTAGTATAAGAGACCTCTGTTTGTCAAGTATATATTAATTATTAGTATGGGCACTAAGTATTTTTATAAAGTTTTATTTTCGACATGTGCCATCAGAGAGGTCACGCACCAATAACCGTGTTGACACATACGAACCAATTAGCTCTAAGAACTATAAGTAACAACAACCTATGTAGGACCATATTTTTCTACAAATGATATTTTTCACAGCTGGTGTGAAAATTGAGATCTTATTGTTAACGCATTAAATTCGTGACTTTCATCACATTTTCTATGAAGTGTATGATCGCATCCAGTTTTTGATACGCGATGAACTAATATTTTTCTCTGATTCTCGCGCATACTCCGTTGTGGGCCAATCTCAATATTCACACTTAAAAATGTGACCAATTAGATCCTATTTACCACAGATGTATGGGGAGTAAGGTTTGTGAAAAATATCATTTTATTTGAAATAGACAAGGATCGGGATCGATGTCTTTTTTCATGAATCCTTTTTAAACTTGCACTGCCTTTCAATTTAACTAGACAACTCATGTGTGCATATACTGTTAAAGTGGTTACTTAATCTGAAAGCCTCAACTACTTCAAAAATATTGAATTATCATGTTAAAAGAATGTATATATGTCGTTATTTGCGGATAATACGAACAGTACAGTACTTTTTTTAAAACTGTTTAACAAAAATCGACAACTAAAACTTTTATGAATTTGATGTGGTATGTATATTAAATTTAACAATCAAATATATTTCTAAATAAGCGTATGGTAGTAAAATAAATAACAACGCGCCATGAAATCAGTGAGGCGCAACAACACAAAATGCAACTGCAGCCATAAGAATATTGAGTAGACGACTGTCAACTCTTGTTCCATGCACGCATTACAGTTTTCGGCTGTATTTCAGAACATCAGACACATTTTACTTTTTTTCTTTTTTTTTATTACTTCTATTTATGTGATTAGACAATATATGAACCCTTGAACGCAGGTGTCTGCACGTGACGTCAATCGACCAATCGAGAACTTGGAAACTATAAAGACCATTTTACGGAATATACCGATATGTTTAGGGTAAGTCATACAAAAAATCTAACCAATGCGCTCATTAACACAAGGACGCAACATGTTTGAAATGAAATAAATACATTCCACCTCGTATCTGCACACTTTGAAAATGTTTCCAGTAACAAATCTTATCTTACAAAACGTATTGTTAATACATAGCTATAGAACAATAAAGCAATACCATAATTGAAGCCTTTTTGTGCATTTTTTTGTTACATTAGAATATTCACAGAAAAGTTAGCGTAATACAATTAAAATTTATTTCAGCGATTCAATTTTCTGTAAGAAAAACAAGCATAAAATAGCATAAATAGCACACCTAATATAAACGTATATGGAACAATCTTTCCACCTCTGCATTAATGATATAGTTATATATATTACTGGGATAAAAAAAAAACTGAAAATATGTATAATCGAACTTAGATATTTATTTAAATGGCAGTTTAGTTCTCAATCGATAAAGAAAAGAGTTTAGAAACGAATGGACATAGTTAGACTACCGTGTATATAAAGTCAAAAGATAAATTTAAACCGTGAAACGTGGACTTAATAAGAACTGTTTTATTTAAAATTTAAGCCTATTCCGGCCTTCTAAGCTATGTCTGGATTGTACCCTTCATGTAATCGAGAGGTACCGGGATCGGTCTGCTTAGCTCTGTCCGGAGAGTACTCTCAATGTGAACGTGAGGTCCCGGGTTCGACCTGGTTCGTCTGTCGGGAGAGAATTCACCATGTAAACGAGAGGCATTGTTTCGGCCCGGTTAGCTCTATCGGGAGAGTACTCTCCTTGTAAACAATAGTCATGGATTCAGCCCGGTTAGCTCTTTTGTAAGAGTACCTTTAAATGTAAAACGAGCGGTCCCGGGTTTGGCCTGGTTAGCTCTGTCGTGAGAGTACTCTCCAGGTAAACGAGATATTGCGGGTTCGGAGCTGTTTAGGTCTTACATTCTTAACGAACGCGGCGGGGATGACGCCATCACGCACGCACTCAATTGTTAAAGGAACTGAAAGTGGGTGTTTTCCGTTTGTCTTTGTAAACTCAAATTTAGTTGTAGCTGTATATCTCTTTTTTGTAACCAAAGGGACGCAACTGAAATAAAATATGCAACGCACTGAAACAACAGTAGACTATCTTGACCAAATGTGCTTATATTGTGTTGCCTCGAATGCCTTTACGTAAATAGTTTTAAAATGAGTTGCTTGGATATAATGAATTAAAGGGGCAGGTAAACAGTTTGGGGTTGAACAAACTTGTCTCTAAAATGAAATAATATTAAAACATGTATTTGAAGAATCTATCAAAGCATTTTGTCTGTTGTGACGTTTTGATTGCAAAACATAATTATTCTGATATGAATCGTACATTTGTTTTTGTAAAAAATAATAGGGTATGTCAACCAGCTTTTCAAAGCTTGAAATATGTGTGAACAGGGAATAAGTCACTTTTACAAAAACTTATTCCTAACAGTCAAAATCTGTAAAAGTAATCATTGAATATTCTTACACATTTTTGTATAAAAACGTTGCATAAATGCATTGGCTGAAATGAAATTATTGCCTTATTACAGGTAAAACAATATTATTTATTAATAGGAAAATAATATCTTAAAGTTGCTTATTAAATTCTTTATTCTTTATAAAATGCACATTATTGACTAAACACTAATGCATAAAGTTATATTTAAATACTAAAACATCTTATTCCGGAATCAAAAACCGGTCAGGTTTCGTTTTATGTTAGGAAAAATATATCTTGATAAAAGTTTATAAACTGATCAACGTTCAGTTTAGATCTATTCTAAATTTCGCATTAAATCTAAAAATAACCTCAAACACCGTCGAATTTATGTCAAATTACCACCGAAGTTTATATGCACACAGAGATACATTCCATATATTTAGTGATAAAAACAACACTTTATTAGCGAAAAGTACATACATATATAACAAAGAGTCAAAGAGTCAGCGTTCATCATGACAATACGCAACTATTCGATATAATTCCTTAATAATACATATAAAAATATGTCCAGTATTTAAACATGTAGTATATCTATTAAAACCAGAAACATGAATTCATAATGAAAATATGAATTCACCGAATCTGGTCATAAAACATTATATCTAAATTCATGTATCGACAGCAATAACGATCATCAACTTGTTTGTGTATATGTTGGCAATGTTTGATTATAACATGCACGTTACAGTACAATTAAAACATGATATTTACAGTAAAGGCCTAATTTATCAGGAACTCCACACCTAATAACCATTTAATTATATTTTCAACTGAACTTGTTATTCGATTTAACTTGCTCAGTGTTCAGTGTTATAGGCATCACTATTGTTTCTCTATCTTCTTGTTAGCGTTTAGTTCTTCTGAGCAGGAGCACGTGGATCCGGTAACAACACGTTTTTAGGAAAATGTGAACTATTGTACAATATATATAATTCAGTCATATTACGGCGGTCAGTTAACATACTCACACTTTTTCTGGGCAAGATTGCCCGATCAAAGAGGTTTACCAGTACCAAATGCACATACTTATGCCAGTAACTGACGACTGCCTTACTTGAATCAGAGGCAGGGTGAGAATGGCCGTAGAAATAATTTCATAACCAATCCCCACACAATATATGTTGCCGGGCTGGGGTTCGAACTCACGATCCTCGGATTGACAGTCCAGCGCTCAACCAACTGAGCTAGTCGGGCCCGGCAATATATAAATGTAATTACATGCATTCATAACTTACACGATTGTGTTATAGCTACCTTTTGTACTTTTTGTTTCCTTTTTTTTTTAAATATCCGCGCTGTTGTGCAACTATTCTAGATACCGCATACTTTTCCTTATCAACAACGCGAACGTCGCTCTGGGGGCGCATTAATATGAAGTGTTCACGGACTTGTTGACATGCATCCACCAAAAAAAACAGTCCATTTTTATGGTAATATAAGAACTGGCATTCGGTCATATTCGAGAAGCCCCACTTTTTTAACTTTTATAGCTGCGTATTACCATGACTTTTGTTATAATTATTATGATTATTATAATAATAATAATGTTGATACTGATAATGAGACTGATGATGATGGTGGTTGTGGTAGTGGTGGTGATGATGATGATGACGACAAAGATGATGACGATGATGACTATGATGATTATGATGATGATGATGATCATTGGAGACTTCCTTGTAGTTGTGACACGCGCACTTAATATCAGCATTATTGACCGCATATTATATGTTCATTGCCAATGACATAAGCTTGAAATGAATACATAATAACTTTATTCTGCTCAAATCAATGTAACGTTTAATCTATTACATCTTTTAGATGACCTTACACACTTTTCAAATAATTATTAAATCCGGAATGTGTCGTTGCTCTTGATGTGTATTAAGCCTTTTATGTGTAAACTATTTTAAACCTGTAAATCGGAAACGAGAGAGCGTCGTTAAACGCACTGTATTTCTAAACCCAATAACGCAGTAATGTCCCTGCACGCGGAGTGCCAGGTTATTTTTAATACAAATTACACTTCTTCACTTAACGCGTTTCTTTGTTTCTCTTTTTAATATTATATTTGTTGTAAGAAGAATTGGTTTTGAAATGTAGCGAAATCAAATGCATGTACAAAGAAAACGGATAGCATCGAAATGTGTTGGTACTCTACCTCTGTGGACGATTGTCAGTGGTGCCCAAACGATCCCTCGTGTACATTGCATCCAAATCTAGTTTACTACTACTAGTTTACCCGCGCCGGTAAAATTTATCATCGATTACCACTGTTCATTGATGACAATGATGATAAAAGTTAGTCAATTGTTTGTAGAAACAAAATTGTTTTATGTTATAATGCTTCCATATAAATACAATATATATGATATGTTTTTGTTTACAAATGCTAAATTGAAGTCCTACCATCGATAGGCCATTTAAACTGTCTTTTAGTTTTATTTACTTTTAGGTGCATCATTGTTACAATGTGTCATGTTTTGCGTATTTCCTCTTATGGAAACGAACGTTTCTAATCTAAACCTTGAGGAATTTGAATATCATTTTTGAAGAAATATAATTGTTTTACTTCATAAACGTGTAGAAAATGTATCTTAGCAGGGGAGACCACTGTGACTTGTTAACGGTCGTACTTCTATCAGCCGTTACTTCCCATCTAAAATACATCAACTTATACAAGTTTCGATACTATTTTGTTACTGTAACAGTATATCGTCAAATTGTTTTTAACCTGTCTCTTACCATTACGAACACCAGTAAAATAAGCACGGAATTAGAGACACTTTGAGACTAAATCAACATGTTAATGATTGTTATTATGCGTGTGTTGCTTAAATATAATTAAGTGAACAAATATCAACATTCGAATGGTTAGTGGTTAAAGTCGCAGTATTGTAAAATGTGTTTGTGAGGAATTTCTACTTTATGAATTGAATTAGAAAAAAAGCACATACAAAAATCATAACATTATAGTTAATGTTGATGCAGACACTGTATTTTCGAGATTTCAGATATTGCGCTTTCAAAATTTAGGTTTTCTCCGAACCATTGAGATCCCTGTGCGAAATGCATTGACCATATGTACACAACGCCGTACTATCAGTTTGTGAGATCACAAACATTATAATGAGTTTGTATTTTAACACAAAACGCGGCTAGTTTTCCATAATAAAGTGTTTCTAAGATGTTAATTCAACTGCTCTTATTTTCAAAAGCCATTAGTAATTATCCCAAATATCCCTTAGATTAGAAATATCGTTAATTATCTATCTCAAATAAACATGTCCGTTCGCAACGAGATCCAAGCAGAAAGAGCCACAATTATCCACCAAATTGCGTCACATGACCTTTTTTTAGAAAAGACTACTCTTTGCTATTAACAACACCAACAATGGTTGCATTCCAGTAAACTGTGAAAGGATAATACCATAACCTCCGCGGCGAAGTAACCGCTGTAATGTGTTTGAATAATACCAGTCACAACAACACACGAGACATGCATATAATAATATGCACTACGGTATGGGTGGATGCTTATCTTTAGAAAAAAGTACTGGAGTACAGTAAATTCCGAGTGCGTATGAAAATCGTAGTTAGAAAATAATTTCAGTGGTGGTATCTACAGAGCTTATTCTGAAGTCTACCCTAAGGAGCTGTGTGAATATCGTCAGCAGACAAACTACGCTGTTCTAGCTGTACTTTTTACGATTCTGAGAAAATTGAGTCTGAAGTTTTAGTTGTTTATAATGTGTTTGTTTATAAACGGAGTATTACATAGAACACATAGAACAGTCTGGATATAAAAACAATACGCTTACTGAGTTTGACATTGAAGAACAGCTAATAACTGCATTTATATAATGTTTTTATTAATAAAGAAAGTCAAGTCATGACAAGGGCGTTTATTGTAAAGACAGGCATCCGGTCCATAATTCAACATTACACAAACCATGTATGTAAAAAGTACAAAGAGTTGTCCGATACCAATTAAACAAATATAGTAGCTTAATTTCAACATATTTTGAGAATTAGAAATATACATGGTATTCATATACTATTATAATAGTATCGTTTTCTGTATGACAGTTTTCGCAAATTCTAAGGGTATTGTATATTTTAAGGTTTCTAGGGATTCCGAGGTGTCTACCTAATTTGAATCCAAATCTTATATAATAAAGTACATCATACGAAATAGCTTGAAAATACCATTCCATTGATATACCTATATTTAATTGGCCAACGAATCAAGTCAGAACATACCATTCCATACCATTCCAATTGATTTCCAGTTACATTTAAGCAAAAGATTTTATTAAACTAGAAGAAGAATTTAAAAAAGGATTGATAAGTTTATTGTATTAAGATTTTCTGGAGACAGAATTGCTTTGTTAGGATAAAAACGCGATGCGCGGCTTCATAAAGTACCCACAATAATTGGATTAATTCATAATTGCGATCCCGGAGAAGTCCGAGTGACGTAATCACAAATCTAAAGCATCCCTGGATATATTGGGGAAATATACTTAGATAATAGGTGTCTGCCTTGCTTGGGACACAATACTGTTTCCAAATTCACAAATTAGAGCATATATTGATTATTTAGATAATGTGTAAGACATTGATAACATCGTCTTACAGCCACATAGTATTATAGTTTGCACGTGCTGTTAAATTTATCATTGATAAACGTTAAAGGGACGTTTTCACAGATTTAAGCATTGGAACAAAAGAGTTTCGAGTATAATAACAAGAAAAGGACAGGAAAGGAAAACACATAAGTTGGTCCTTGGTTCGAAACCCGGACCACCGGATCAAAAGGCTATCGCCTTAACCACGCGGTCATTCCGGTTTATATATTTAACCCGTATTCGTGTATTCGTGTACGTTTTGTAAGTGATGCACGTGTTGTCAAAGATTTTAACGAAAACAACAGAAACATCCCAAATATCTCAACATTCAGCTTTACATGAACACTTTACCATTTTATCAATTTCATCTGATCATTACTCATGAGCGAAATGGATTTTTGCCGTAAATTCTTAGATTCGTAGTGATACTTTTTCCGTATGTATGCACTGTTGTTTTATTTTTGGAATCAGAGACAACAAGTTGAAAATTGTCAATTCGACGATCTGTAAACAGATCCCTCTAAATTATGCCAATAGTCTATATTTGGTTCTTCCCATTGTATAACTTATGATAATTAACGAAATTATACCTATAGTTTAATTCTATGTCAGTAGTGTTATTTTGCTGCTTTCATATACTATTCTTTTCATTTAGGAATCGGTGACAGGCAAAATTGAAAATTGTCAAAACGGCAATCTGTGAACAGGCCTCTTTAATATGCGCAATATGCAATTTAGTATAATTAATATGGCTAGTTTTTTTTAACAGATGTTGTACATATATCAAAATGTAAATATATACAGATATATTCCTTTTATGGATATAAATGCACAAACAATATATATCCCTAATTAAAATAGTGAAACAATAATTAACTAACTTGTTTTAGTTTTTTTTTTAAATCATTTTCAGCCATATATTTTGGTCAATAAATGCAATATAATAAAATTCATTTTTTATATACCTATAGATAATCCGACTCAAATACTGGTGAATTATTGGCCTAATATAGTTCCCGTATTTCACACTGTGACATATTTTTCCGTATTATACGGGTTCAAAAACCGGACTACTTTTACGTTCGTTGAGTATCGTATATTTCCGTAACGTTCCGAGCGACATTGGGAAACGCTCCGTTCTCTATTTATAGAAACGATTGCGCTGTTATTGTGCGATATTATTAATTAGAATAATCCGATTATTATCGTAAATCTACTTTAAGCTACTACCTCAGATAGGAGACTTAGACAAAAATATATATTGATTAAATCTTCACTCTATTACAGTTGATACTGTAGTGCAGTGGTAACACGCAAAGAGTGTAAGCGTGGTGCTTTTGGGTTCGAATCCCAGACCAGGAATTTAATTAAATAATAATGTTGCTGATGTCGTAACAAGGAATCTCATCATCAACCTCGATTTTGACAAAGAAGAGATCACCACAGATCTCCACAGATACTGTGAGCGAAACAGAATCTTTGTGGATGATAGGTAAAAGACATTTAGAATTAAGAAAAAATGGAATTAGAATAAGTGATGTAAAAGTAAAATAAAATTATGACAATGTACGATTTTCGCAGAACTCGAACCACACTGTGATTCAAAGTCTGAAACACTATCCACCGCGCTATTCTTCCCGACGCGTGTTTATATATGATTTTGTTCTATGACGATGAAATCCTTTTTTATACGCTAGATAAATGTTAATCCGATATAAATAGAACAGTCGAACACTACTGGAGATAAAGGCGTACCAGTTCAATAAAATCGCACAATACGTGTTGATTTGAATGACGTCAAAGATGTAAAAGACATGTGTTAATGCTTGTTCTGTAGTACATTTTGTTTGTTTGTTTCGAGGCAATATCTGGTTGGGATTTTATCGTAAGGAGGTAGCTAATAAATTTTATTACTACATAACTGTGTTGTTCCTGTTGGTTGTATCTCTCTCGTGGATAGTGTGAACTCGAGAGAACGGAACACCACAGTAATGTAATATGCCTTATTTATTTTATCTATGATACTTGGTATAACCCTCGCGGACAGATGTCTCATGTTGATAAAGATAAATAACTCATATCCCCAACATCAAGCCCTTCGCAGTTCCACACAGCGTGCCATAAACGTACACATTATTACTACAATGCCATGTTATTTACAACTAGAGTACGTGGACAAAAGTATTCGTAACAACGGCGGCCATTTTGAATGTCACATTTATTGATGCAGATTTTGAAACAAGCAGTGTAGAAAATTAATAAACACTAAAAAAGAAACTCTTACCTTAGCATTTAGCAATATGTCCTTTCAGATGAATTACTTTTTTTAATTCTCATTGTGGAAAACAGGCGCTAAATATACTGTTGACGGGGATGGCCTGATATATGGTAAATATGTTGTTGTAAGATCTTTAGATATGTTAATACCATAAACTGGCCTTTATCATTTTCTTTAAATAGACAGCCAAATGTGTTCAATAATATGAATAACCGGGGATTGTGCAGGCCAGCTCATGCATTTCAGTCCGTTATTTGCAAGGTATTTTTTTACAGCAGTGTTCTTGCTTCAGGTGCATTGTTGTTCTGGAATACGTAATTAACTCAATTATTTATTTATTTATGTTTTTGGGGTAGAGGAGTGGCGAGGGGTGGGGGTGGGGCAAAAACGTTATTAATTGTTCATGAACATTTCCAAACTTTCAAGAAAATATAAACCTTTTGCGAAAAATATTAGAATCTTCAAATAGTTATCGAATGTAGTTCAAAACACGTGAAATTGTCCTTGTATTAAGATAACAGTAAGTGAAGTGGACAGTATTTTTCATGCAAACAGTGTATATTTTCATTAAAATTAGACTTTTCTTGAAATGACCTTTTTGGCATTGGAACATTTGAATTGTTATTAACAGAAAGTCCAGTCCAAAATGATCCACGGCTATTTGAAATGTCTGACGAGATATAAAAAATGGGGTTCGACGAAAATGAAACCGAAAATGAACAGGGATTCCTACGCCACAGGCTACACGTCAGTTGCGGCTCTGAGGTAAAATTACAATTTATATACACTTTGGCTTTTAATTATAAGAATTGAATATAATTTTTCTACATTTAATCGGTGTATGAACTATCGGGAAATTAACGCCTAATTTATGCATAAACGCCGTCGGCAGATCATACACCGATTTAATGCACAAACATACTTTTCAATTATTAATTGAACTCTCCATTTAATAGTTTTACCTTAGTTTTTAAAGAACATTGGTGTCAGAATTGGACCTTGACATCATAGCTATAAATAAGGCAGACTTTCTACTTTCGATATCAACGCAACGCGTAGTCGCCATTTTGACGAATGCCTTTGTCCACCCAATGTAGCCTTTTTTTACATACATGCTAACATTGAGAATTTAATATATCAATGCGTACGGTCAGAATGAAACAATTTTAAATGATCTGGGCTAATCATAAACACTGGTCATCCTTTTATGTTGTTCATTTCTTAAGACAAATATACATAAAATGCATAATAAGATGAAGATGAATATAATAAACTGTGTAAATCTTACTTCGATGGCCACTTCTAACACGGTTTTCAGACTATTACAGTATGTTACCTGAATATTAGTATTGCTCTAATAAAGTAATAAACAAAAGGAAACGTCTCATTGTTAAACTAGTAGTAACTGAATTAGGTTTTACAAAATGTATCAAGTTACAAGTCAACATATCCAGTTTATAAAGTATTAAACAATACATTATATTGAAGCACGGGTTGAACACTATCGAGACACCTTTACATGAAAAATAAGGTGACAGCCACGCTAAATATTTTACGAATGCTTTTCAATGATATGTATGTTATTTATAGAACGTCGACTAATTATGTAAAATTTCAACGAGAGCAATGGGTATTGGCAAATCGATACAAGTATTAATATTAAAGGGACTTGTTCACAGATTTTTGTATTTTGAAAAAGGCCTTACTGCAAAAGCAGTTGGATGAACTAAAAACAAATATTACATAAAGAAAAAATAACATAATAAGAAGATTTTGCTTCGTCGAGACTCAAACCTACGACCGCCTGGATCAGAAATCTGACTTGCTAACCACTCGATCATACTGACTCACAATCACTGAGGTGAATTTATAACGCTATGTATGATACGCGTGATTTCCAAAATACCGATAAAAAGAGTTACAAACCCTTTACAATTGTATGTATTTCAAATAATGATTTTTCATAAACGACACAATATTTTCAATGCATTTCTTCGTCAGAAGTGTTCATTTGCTTCTGTATATAAAATGTATTTTTCTGTTTGGCATATATGACACAAATATTGGAAATATTCAATTTGCCAATCTTTGAACATGTCCCTGTAATGATTCAGTCTTTTAAAATACAATCGATTGCAACGTGGTTATAAACAGAAACTCGCGATTCCCCTTATTTTAAGTTAATGGTTAGAGAAGGGCGCTCAACAATTGACGCAATATAAATCCTTATGTCCTGAGTTCAAACATATCTTAACGACAATAAAATATTATATGTCATTTACGTTGATATGATGAAATACTTTGATACTGTATATAGAAATGAATTGTGGCTAAAAATGTTCAAATGTGGAATTGAAGGTAAATTATTAAGAATAATAAAAACTATGTACCCAAATGTTAAGTCATGTGTAAAGCATTGTTCATCATATTCAGAATATTTAATTATGCTTTAGGTCTACGCCAAGGCAAAGTTATGTCACCCTTGCTATTTTCTTTATTTATAGAGGATTTAGAACTACTTTTGAATAATGAAGCTACTTTTTTCCGGTTTAAGCATTGATGACATTGTACTGATGTCGTTACTATTTGCCGACGATATATCAATCATATGAAAATCTAACATAAGCAGTGCAATACCATTTATATATTTTATCTAATTATGGTAATTGTTGGGGATTAAAGGTATATACTAATAAAACTAAACTAATTGAGTTCGCAAACGAGGAAGACTATTGCCATCTGAAAAATGGACATATGACGGTCACCAAATTGAAGTAGTAAACGATTTTAACTATTTGGGAAGTGTGTTTAATTATACTGGAAATTTTTATTTAAATCAAGAACATTTATGTGCTAAAGCACTAACAGCAATGAATATTTTATTTAACAAATGTAAACAGTTTGACCTTAAGCCCAAAGCACAATGCAAACTGTTCGATGCTTTTGTTGGATCTATTTTGAATTACGCATGTGCGGTATGGGGTAATACAAAGTCAAACGAATTGGAAAGGGTGCACTTAAAGTTCTGTAAACGACTGTTAAACTTTAAACAAAATGTTTGTAATGCTGTAGTCTAAGGCGAATTAGGTAGATACCCACTTTTTGTTCATCGATACGCAAGGGTTGTTAAATACTGGTTTAAAGTTACCAAAACTGAAAATATTATGAAAAAATCCATATATTTGCAAGCTTTACACGATTGTGTTTTAAATATTTAAAAGCTGTTAGACATTTACGATTTGTCTTACGTGTTTAATAGCACAAGCTCTGGTGATGTTAATACATCGATAACGCACTTTAAACGTGTCGTAATTGATACCTATGAACAAGAGTGGTTTAGATCTTTTGTTCATAGTTCTGTTTTAGATATGTATTGTGTATTTAAGCCTATTTTCGATTATGAATACTATTTAGATTTACTACATAAAAACTAAGTTATTATGTCACAAAGCTTAGAACTTCGGGTCTGCCACTGATAATTCAAACTAGAAGATATGCTGTTCAGAATATACCAAGAAACGAACGCATTGTCTTTGTTGCAATCAATTAGATTTGGAAGATGAGATTCACTTGTGGAAGATGAGTGCCTGTAAATCTCTCCATACTCCGTTTCTAGGCAAAACTATTTAAAGCAATGCTATTACAAGACCTTCTGTTTACAAATTCCACCACTCGTTAAATTCAACTAATCGATGCGATGTTATTAAGTTAGCACAATTTGTAAAAGAAGCACTAATTATAAGAAATAATTGTCTTAATGTTGTGACATATCTATAAGTAGTTATCCTCCATAGACATTACGAATGTGCATTATAATTATTTACATTACGCTTTTACCAAAACATTTATATGACCATGACTTTTAATTTGTTTGTATATATTATTATTGCAATCATTATAACATGACCAAATGTATGTATGTACAACATTTTAGTGTTTAGACGATTTACACTGTACAATTCTTCATAAATATTTGTATTGTCTTGTCTTGTCTTGTTGATTCTCCCATATTCAACTAAATTTAAAGCGACTGTTTAGCGCTATTCGAGAGCTATGTTAACATACCAAAGTAATCCCCGTATACTTGTTTTAAACTGAACTCAAACGATTATCAAGCGTCCCGGGGAAAGTCTTTCTATAAAAGAACATTTTCAACTTGATGTTTTCATTCAAAGTGGACATATACATGTTTCTCAAGTAAAATGTATAGATGGTTTCAATTTGTGACATGGCTTTACTAGTATTCTAGGTAAACCCTTTAAATGTGCGTTAATGCGTTTGTAACTAATAACGTTGATCACGGGGTGTTTAACAAACGCATCATGCAAGCCGTATTAACTTAATGTAAGGCACAGTCCACTTGGGCATTTTAATGACAGTGTGAAATATTGGCCTGAACTAGAAGAACACCGTCTTGTATCGTTTGAATATTTCTGCAAGGCGGTTCAAGCTAAAACGCACACTACCTTTTCCAAATATAATAAAAAAATTAATGTAATACTATTATCAGATAGAGTTAAATAAATAAAGTACATTACGGTAGCGCAAATCCACTCAACATAAAACATAGGTATAACTTTGATATTGATATAACAGGTTACACTTGAATCCAAATTATAAACGCAAGTTCAGAATTCGACAAACATTTTTAACGATTCATATCGTCGGTAGGTCGTCAATAACATTTGCAAACATAAAGCTCATATACAGATAATTACATGTAATATTGTTGCATATTCAAATTCCTGGTATTTTGTTTACATTTTACAAACATATACGTGTATTATCATATTCTAGAAACAGTGTTCATCGATGACACGCGGGCGCGCGAACATGAGCAGCAGTAGTAAATCTAGTGATGAGCGTGTCGGTTCAAAACGGCCAATCCATAAATCGACATAATCGGCCATTTCAACCGATGCGATAATCGGTAATAATAATGCTCGGGCAATGGTTTTGAACCGATGTTCCGAGGATAAACAACTCCAATCGTTCGTTCCGGTATACACATTCGGGTAAACCCATTATTTATGTCACAGGGCTCTTTAACCAATGACGCTTATGTAACGGTTAACCGCCTCTACTCATTCATCTGCCAGGTTTAATGACCTTCATCCGGTTTTAAAAACACATGTGCGATGTGTATCCGGATTAACACAAACAGGTTAGAATTCTGCTAAAATACCACTGTCATAAAATGTCCGAAAATGTAGATTAATTAATTAAGGGTTAAATCATGATGTCAGAAAAAATATAGTGACATTTATTTGTGATAATTATTTTGGCCAAAAAAGAGGGCGTCTGAAATTAATAGTGGTCGGAAAACTTAAAGATTTTGCGGTATGGTATGTTAATTGTTAGACCAACTGTATTAGGTTTGGCATTTAAGAATGTAAAAGTCATTTCTCAAACATTGAAGTGTGCATGCACAACTACCAATAAAAACTAATTTCAAAATATGCGGATAGTAGAGACAATTTAGCTTGCAAACAGACAGGTAACATACACATGACGAAGGAAACATTAAAATATTGAAAACATCAAAGATACGATTGTCGACGTTGGCATCGTTTTTCATTGTTGTCTAGCCTAGAACAATTGCCGGGTCAATAAATAAACATGTATTTGAGTTCTCATTAATATTTCTTCTATTTTAAATCGAAGTATATGGTAATAAATAGTATCGGTATGTACTAATTTATGTCACTATATTTTGTAAAATCCGATTTACACTCTTTAAGGAAAACCTAATATTAAAAATGTGCGGCCACTGGGCACAAACGTACAAAGCTTACCACTGAACTTCGAAAAATCCCCCGCCCCCGGTAGTTGTATTTTGATTCAAAAAGAGACATAGATTTGCCAAATATGGGAGAGTGCCAAGCGGGGCTTATACCAGTAATATAGCAATTCGCAATGTCGTATAATGCTACAATCATTAAATTTAGGGTCTACTGAATCTAAATGCCATTCAAATCACATGGAACGTGGCTTTATTTAACCAATGCCATCTACAACAACAACAACATCACTACAAGCAATACTACTAATAATAATACAATTAGTATAATACATTCATAATGCTACTCTTTAGACACGAGTACAACTCAACGCTATATTAAATAAGGAATCTTACCTGCGAGCCTATATTTCGTACGGAATACACTGCGATCCACACCCGGCCGCCTGTGATTACCCAATGCAGAGCGCACTACAGCAGGCCGGTTTACATAGTAGTCAGGTAATATGATAACCAATAGCTTTGTTCTGCAGTTTTTAAATTTGCAAATGGTTTGAACGAACAAGCCTGTGTATATTAGCCGTTTACGGTGGCAATATTTTCATCAGAAATGATTGCAATGACGCAAAGAGAATGTCCGTGGTATGCGAAAGGTAATTGAAATCTACTGAACGAGGCCTGTGGTGTTAGCCAGGTGCTCTTGCTGCTGGTAGCATTGCACGTCAACCTATAATGGAGTGTGATCAGTAGTATGTGCTGAGGCTATGTATGGCTGCTTTGACATTGCCTTAACATATCACTTTTCCGGTTGTTTTGGAGAGTGCTCGTTTTGCTTTTGGAATTCAAGATACCCCAGTTAATAATTTGCAGAGAGAACAATTTCTGCCCTGAATACATAAGACCACATTGCTGCAACAATTATGGTCATTTTGCGTTAAAGGGACTTGTTAACATATTTTTGAAACAAGAATGCCATTAAACGGCTTAACTGGACAAATTAAAGCACCAAAAATAAAGAGCTCAGGTAATATAACAGGAAAAGCATGAAATAGAGAATATAACAAATATTGCATCCATTGGGGTTCGGAGAAACGACCTCCGGATTAAAATTCTGACGCGTTTACCTCTCGTCCATGCAGATGTATATACTTATTCGTGTCTTGTTTACTGTATTTAATTGTTTTGTGTTTTCAACAATTTCAACTGATGATTACTCATTAACGAAGCAGTTTTTTTTTCAATATGTGACAAAAGCGTTTGGAAATGTGTCAATTCGTCAAAACGTGAAGAGATGCCTTTAATCAGAAAATTGTTTGAAATCCAGTGTGTAACTGAGTAAAATAAACTGGTTTCCTTGCATTTGAAACGTTCATATTCTGTCCTCAGTTTACGTTGTTCAAAAGCATGCAGGCATGATAGAGATGTACTTAATCATAAAATGTACAATTAAAAACTGGTTTGAAATTAAGACTATAATAATTTATATTCAAGAACTATTTTCTTATTGATACAATTTGGACGTCAACATATTGCGTTTTGTTTTTATGTGTGTCAGAGTTTTAGGGAAATCCTAGTACATACTCCAAAAATACGGCAGAGGGAGTGTTTAATTTCACGC
>CM051024.1:3107500-3112500 GCA_027627225.1 Congeria kusceri
TTAGTACTACCGCAGTACTCATATTCCGGCATTTACTATTTTACAGTTTTCAATTGTTTGATATACGTTCTGCAGGGTTGCTCGCAGACAGGGCGGCACTGGCGAGGTTCTGTTGATATGACTGAATATGTGGACAAATGTGTAACAGTTTAAGCAACAACTGCCACAACAACAAGTACACAATGAAGTGGTTGTGGCGGTGGTTTAAATTTTATTGTAGCCGGCAGCTGATGAGCATGCGCTTATTTGAAATGCTCTCATACTACATCCAATGATGCACGTATCGAACAGGTCTAAACAGCCGGAACATTATAAAAAACATCATATTGCAGATTTGGAAAATAACACAGTAAACTAGTTTAGAGTTTTAGTAAATATACTCAGTATGTACACTAAATAATTGTTATTATCACATTATTCATGTATGTCCTTTTATATTCAGTCCATTACTTTGTGAAAACGACAAACACAGCCCGAACATTATAGGGAGGGGGGGCGCTGAAACATCGAAAATGCCTGTGTCTGAATCCGTGCCTGTCCTATGTGAAGAGTTGTAGATTATTAAAAACAAAAGAACTATTATACAATTAGCTTAACGCACAAAACTTAGTATCACGCATTTGAAACTACGCTATTGTTCATATGTCGACTTTCCAATGAAGCATTACTAGTACGATACACTTGAAAGATATTGGGAAGTAATTCAACCCGGACACTTAAATATAATTTAATATTAGCTCAAACCAAATAAATTCTATACAAGCGCTGGTTTTCATACGACAATTGTTAAAACTCCATAAACAAATGTAAAACAATTTTACAATTTTACAATTTTGAATAACACCGTGGATATTTTAAATTGTTGTTTAATATTTAGATTCTGCGTAATAAACCATGTGTTATTGAACCACTTATTCGCTCGCATAACCGACTACATTTTGTTGTGAAGTAACGTTTTGATTTTAAAATTCACCCCCTGTAAACCAGACGTTTGATTCAGTTATAACAACCTGACATATTGTTTACAGCAATACAAAGGTATAATTGTACATGTATGGCTTACATTCCATTACACTTAAATGTAAAACAAGCCTTAACCAAAATATGTGTTTCTATCGCATGCACGTAAGAATATGCGTAGGCTGGTTAAAACAAAATGTCCACTGTAGAGTATTGTAAATTCGTGTGTGGAATCATCGCTTTTAAGTTTCTATATTTAGAATATAGATGTAAATCAATAAGCTTTAGCTTTTGTTTAAGTAAGTTCTAATACAATGCGCTATCAAAGTGTTTTATTTATGAACAATTATAAAAGTTTTAAAACATAGTTTACTTTAAATACGATATGTATTACAGCGTTTTTACGACTGCCACACGTCAGACATCCTGCAGTGTAACATTTTACTTTCAATGCGACTGTGAAACGTTCTTACACCCTGCAGTGTAACATAACACTTTCTCTGCGAGTGCCACAGGTCAGAAAATTGTAACATAGCACTTTCACTACAACTGACACGCGCCATACATCCTGTAGTGTAGCTTAGCCATTTATTTGCGACCGCCACACGTTAATCCTCCTACAGTTTAATATAGCACTTTCACTGCGACCGTCACACCTCATACATCATGCAGTGTAACATAAACTTGTATTTCTTTGAGACCGCCACACGTCAGACATTCTGAAGTGTAACATATCACTTTCTCTGCGAATGCCATACGTCAAAATGCATGCAGTGTAGCATAGCACTTTCAATATAACTGCTCGTTAGACATAATGCAGTGTAAAATATAACTTTATCTGCTACTGTCACACGTAATACACCCTACAGTGTAGCATAGACTTTTCTCTGAGACTGTCACACGTCTGACATCCTGCAGTGTAACATATCACTTTCTCTGTGACTGCCACACGTCAGATACCCTGCAATGTAACATACCACTTCCCATGTGACTGCCACACGTTAGATACCCGGCAATGTAACATAGCACTTCCTATGCAACTGTCATACTTCAGACACCCTGCAATGTAACATATCTCTGCGACTGTGACACGTCATACACCATACAGTGTAACATATCACTTTCTCTACGACTGTCACACGTCAGACATCATACAGTGTAACATGGCACTTTCTCTACGACAGTCACACGTCAGACACACTGCAGTGTAACATGGCACTTTCTCTACGACAGTCACACGTCACATATCACTTTCTCTGTGATTGCCACACGTCAAAAATTCTGAAGTGTAACGTCAAAAATTCTGAAGTGTCACATAGCACTTTCACTGCGACTGAAACACGTCAGACATCATGCAGTGTAACATAACATTTACTTTGCGAGCGCCACACGTCATACATCATAGTAACATAGCACTTTCTATGCGACTGCCACAAGTCAGACACCCTGCAGCGTAAAATAGCAAATTCTCTCTGCGACTGCCACACGTCAGACATCATGCAGTGTAACTAAGCACCTTCTCTGCGACTGCCGCAAGCCAGACACCTTGCAGACACAGCTTAACTGGCGTCTGATTGCAATTAACAATTAACAATACAGTGTAAACCTTAAACGCGTAGCATCAACGGAGATAATTACGTGGCGTTCTTACCGTCAGTGTACTGTAGACATTACAAAACACTGATCTTATAAATGCTCTTTTGTGATCGCCTATGTCCGTCGTGCGTCGTGTGTCTTTCGTCGTCAACATTTAACTTGTGAACACATTATAGGCCACATTTTCTGCCCACTCAACTCCAAACTTGCTCATAACAGTTGTTCATACGATTTATCGATCGAGTTCGAAACTGGGTTATTTGCTCATAAACTAGGTCACCAGAGCAAATTAAAGAAAAAGCTTGTGGAATCTCTAGAGGCCATATCAACACGAAACTTGCTTAGCACCTTAGGTGAGCGACCTAGGGCCTGACGACCCTCTTGGTCCAAGTTTCGCGCTTCAATAATCCGTTTAAAACGACCTAATATGAACTTACGTATGCATTTTAAATTTTACTGAGAGTTAATGGGATTTATTTACATGTGTAATACGCCATTGCATGAGTGTCATTATGTACCTTATGAATGCTAAGTAGTACATGCATTGTATGCGGACTGTATTGCACCTTGTAATATTTTTTTCTGATATTTCACAGTTTTTCTCTCTCTTGTCTGCAAATGGAGCCAAATATAAAACGAATTAACATGTTTAGTAAGAAACGAATGCATCTATAACAACTATTCTGAAAAGGACAATATGTAATGTATTATTTATGTAGCGAAATCGGAAAATAAAAATATCGACGAATTTTTTGCAAGGAATCACTTGGACGCTGTTATGAAAACGCGCATTCATTCAGACGCTCATGTAGACTGTGACATATTGACCGTATAAAAGAGCGCGACGTAGCGAAAAGCGGCCAGTTGTGAATTCGCGAACAATAAGACCAGTTTCAAGGAAATGTTGGTACTGTTAGGATTGTCTGCTGGGTAATGTTCACAGAACACCGCGTTCTGTGGATCCGGAAAGGCGGCATGCTCAGCTTACAGGCAAAGAAAGATTGGCAACCCATATGGGTGGATGGTAGAGCTCTTGAAATGAGATGAATGGGAGCATTGGTCTGATTTAATACGTAATAAAGAAACGTAGCCTTGATGAAAATGTAATTGTATATATTTTGTGGTTGATGTGATTTTGATGGGTACTCAGTACCATAATAATATGTATAAAGCAAATAAGCTTTTAAATAGATATGTATATATAATCGTTAGTCTCCATTGGTTTAATAACCCTTGGCACGTTGCATTTAATAATTTAAGAACTGAGGATGTAGCGGTGATTAATAAGCAATTATTCGGTTGGTTGGTCAATGGTCACATTCATGTTAGTATTTGTGTAAGATGAAGGAGCAGCAGGTTCTATAATGTAAATTTCCATCGTACTGACTGTTGGATAAGAGCCAAAATCGTTGTTCTTTTATGAATGAATGAAAACCAAAAAATGTAACCAACATTTTCATTGTGAATGAATGTTATACAAAACTAAAACTAAATCTGCAACTATATATGTGTTCAAAGGACACGGTCGCCCCCATACTCCGCTGGCTGTAACAAAACCCTATACAATTACTATAGCCAGGTGCACAAGTTCACATGACGATGAAAAGGTACATAAAGTTTCATCACTTTAGCAGTTACACGTTTCAAGTTACACGCGACACAAATCCAAAAATGTCAATTTTTGCTTAAGAAGGGCTATAACTTCGATGATTTCTCACAACAATTGACCAAAATACCCAAGTGTTTAAGTTCACCTGCTGGTGAATATGTTTATAAAAAATCATCAATACTGCTGTTATTCTTGCTTGAGTTACGCGCACACAAAATTCGACGGATTGGCTAACACTGTATCACATTCATTGAAAAAAAAACAACAACAATACAAATCAATTATGTTCTCCCTCCCTTCCATTTATGTTGTGTACACACCGATGTGACTGTGACGTTATCCCATGCGTATAGACGAAGAAATTAATCATAACATAGCAACGAATTACACGTTTATGGACTAAGCATGAATTTCCGAGGGTAATTAGCCACTTAGATAAAGATAGTTTTGCAAATTCATCCGGAACTATTTTCGTCTACTCAATACCATCATTTATGCAAACGACTGTCAATCACCGGTGTGACTGTGCAATCACAAAAGTGGTGCAGTGTTACAAAACGTTGGTTAACTTCTGTTCCGGGCATTTGAACTGCGTATGCAGTGTTTGCGAACTGCGTCTATCACCACCATTAAACGTCGTAAATAAACTCGCAGTGTGCACTATTTATTTAAATAATGAAGGTGAAAATAATTAGAATTTCTTAATATAGTGGCATGGTTTCCTATAATGCCAAGGCATTATTTCTAAAAAACTAACACATACATACACTAGTAAATACACACTCATGGATAGAGTTGGCAACTTACTACAACACAATACAACAATTGGTGCAAT